>JBBMKC010217243.1:0-34446 GCA_037834085.1 Bipalium vagum
CTGTTATTAAAAACAAAGGTTATGCTTGTAAATATTAATTACAGGACCTATTTGTATAATTAATCTTATTTTTTAAATAAATGTTATGAAATATGTACTTTTTAAAATTTTCTTTGTTTTCTATAGGTGTTCCTAAACTTTCCGCGGGTATTGTAGATCAAAATGATTAAATCTTAAATTAATAAAAATTCAAAATATAGAAAAATTAAAAGGCATTTTTTATTATGTTTATTTCTTTTATTATTAAAATTGTTTAAGATGAATTAATTTTTCATAACTAGATAAGGAAAATTAATAAATCTAATTTATGATTCTCAAAAATTTTGTTATAGGTGTAAACGATCATTTAAGGTCTTCATTTTTAGGTAATTTGTTAAAGTGTTTTAACAACATTCAACGAGTTTGCAATTTTTGACCCAATGTCTCTGCAACAAGAAAGGAGAAGATTTATGTTGATAATATATAAATGCTGATTTGCCTACTTTAACGTGATACACAAGTTATAAAAACTAATCTTTCGTCGTTCACCATCGCGTACTAACCCTGTTTACTTCTCATCGCCCAAATTTAGAAGCACTGGTTAAGTGGATGACACTTAAATTTATGAATGAAGATAAAACAAAAAAAACTAACTGATTAAAAATGGATTAATTTAATGAGATAAATTATCGAACGAAACATTGATCTAAAAAAAGAATTTAGCCAATCATAAAAAATATCAAAAAGTCTATAAGTAATATGGAATTTTTGAATAAAATGACGTAATCTTACATCTCCTGATATGGTAAATTGAAGTAAAACACCGTTGAATATTTCAATCATTTTTCCAGTTATCTTAGAACTGTGATCTGCATTCTGGAGCACAGAAAGCAAGAGGTCGTTGACCAAATTCAAAGATTGATTTTGCTTCGAATCGACTTCTTTTTCAGGTTTTGATTTCGGATCTGAGTTTTGTACTTGAGGGATAATAACCTCCGAAACTTTGTTCAGTTTATGCATCTGAACCTTGGTTGATTTTACTTTCAATTTCCGACATGGCTTTTGAGACGGAACAGAAACAGGTACTTCTTTAATCGAATTCACTCGGTTATTTTTTCGAATGACCTAGACATATTAGAAAAGCTCAGGTTTCTATGATATTTACTTTAATTGATTCTAAATCATTATTCTTGAATATATATAATGAACAAACGACAAGGGCTGACAAAAAAATCCAAAAGTATATCAAAACATTTGTTATATCGTGGTTCGATTTATTTCTGTATTCAATCAATTTTTTAAAAAGGAAGTTCACGAATTGATATAAAAATTCAATCAGTAAATTTCCCATTTTTCCATTCAAAAATTAAAACATTTACAGTCATAAATATTTCAGCATTAATGCATTTAAACAAATATCAAGGTCATTCGTTTTTAAGATGAATTATGATATGAAAAAGACTATTAGTATTAACATTAAATTGCTAATTAATATACCACTTTTTGTCACCATTTAATCAGCAAAAGGAAATATATAGTGACAAATAAAAGGATTGATTGCACAATAAATGTTATAAGAGTGGATCTGTGGAAGTTATATTTTGTTCATAAAATAATAGAAATTAAAAAAAATTATATAAAAAGGTAATTAACTTCAAGTTAATCAATATTGATTTTTAACCTATTGATTTTTCATTATTATTTTAAATAAAATTTTCAAAAATTTATTTTAATAATTTTTTTATTTATTTAAAATAAAATGCACATAAATATATATTATTACAAATCACGAAAAATTATGTTAACCTAAAAAATTAAATTTTTTTGAGATTGCATCCCAATTAATGTATTATATTACATTTATATTATATTACCAAATTATGTATTAAAATTAATAATTAAAACTAATTACACGAACAAAGAAATTTAACAAATGGAAAATCTCTAATATAATTATTTGATTATTTTTAGAGAATATGAACTTTGTTTACTAAAGATAATAGCTTTCTTATTTAACATCAAATCATATATCTAAGAGTTCAAATTATTTTTATATTATCCTTTAAATGCAGTTCATTATGAAAAATAAAAAAGTAATTGAACCTTTTTTTTCAAACAAATTTCAAACAAAAATTAATTCAATAAATATAATAATTTGAAAATAGATTTAATTGATTAACAGATCGATAATTAAAAAAATCGATTTTTTAATAAAACGTTTATTTTAAATATTTTCCATAGTAAAAATATAAATAAATAAAATAAAAATGATCTAAATGCTCGAATTTAGGCAGATTGGGAAAATATTACAATAATAAAAATATGCTGACAGTCTTAGTAATATGATAATATGAAGGTTGTTCATCGAGAAATGTCATCAAGCGAACGATTGCTATATCACATTTCTTGTTTTTTAAAAATTATTTTGTCATGTCTCAGTTAAATATTTTAAATGATATAAAATATTAAAAAATAAAATAAATAAATGATTTTATTTATCCAGATTTTGAAAATATTACGAATATTATTAAGCAAACAATTGCTCTTACGTTTTGCTATAAGCATATGTGATTGGTATTATTTATATAAATGAAAAATGGTTTAGACTAATCACCACATTCATCGGTTTGACCGTTAGTTGATAAACAACTTTAATAAATCAATGAAATAGTCTTCCGTTGTCAAAGTATAATTATTTCTTATGTTTACTAAGTTAATCATTAAAGTTAATATTTCAACAGATATTTATTGATTTTAATTATGAAAAACTAAACTTTCTGTACTATATTTTATTACTATTTTTAGTATCAATTGGAAAATATTGATTCTAAAAATAGTCTTATACTAATACATCGAATTAAGAATATGTTGTTCAGTAAATTTGCATCTTTAAGTTGATCAATCAGCTCCGCTCACACAACCGTTCTGTTAGAAACATCATCCTCTTCTAAATAATGAAATACTTAAATATGATAGGCTTTTTTTCAAAACAGTTGGCAGGATTCTGTAGACTGACACATGGAATATCTAAAAAATTTCCAGCCTCGCGAACCGATAAGTGAAGTGATTGCTGAAAAGTATCGCTAATCATTTGACATCTTTCATCAGATTTCCTTGGTCGTCCAGTTCTGAAATCATCATGAACAAATGAAGTTCTCTGAAATATCATTACCAACTCACCCATAGCTTTATCTGTCGACCCTTTTTATGATTTTTTAAAACATTGTTTTCTTATTTGTTCTTATTTTACTACTTTTATTCTTAATGTAACTACTAATACTCGTTCTTCCATATTCATTTTCAATAAATAGATCTAAAACTAAAACAATCAATAAGAATATTTAACTGCATGATTAATTGTATAGGGTTCTAAAAGTTTTTTCACGATATTTATTTTGTTGCACCAGCTTTCAATAAAGTACAAATAGAAAGAGACTTTTGTAGCATTTTCGGAAAAAAAACTTGTTTTTCAAAATTTTAAATATTTTTTGAAATGGATAGGACTTTCAAAACTCCTCGTGTTACAAGGGGGTAATAATAAAATGTGTATTAGAGAATGTTCTCTGATCATATTTTAAAAACTATTAATATTAATATTAAAACTATTTCTGGAAATTTATTAAATTAAACCCTTATTGATTTTTTTTATAAAAAATGACGCAGAGGTGGTTCTCCAAAACTTGGTTTTTATATTAAATGCACATTTTTATCCATTAAACTTAATATTCAGTTTTAATGTTAATGTTGTTGCAGTTCCTTTTGGTTGTTGTCAATCGTAATTTTCATAATAACAAAAAATTTTAAAATTCGGAGGTTCATTGAAAATTTTGATAATAAAGTGACACACTTAAAGTGTATCCTCTCCCCGACGGCCATTTGTGAAAAAAGGTTTATGAAACATCAGCTCGTTCTAGTAAAACCAACACAAAAGATAGAGCAAAAATTAATTACTTGTTACATAAAAGTTTTGGGAATGAAAATAACCTTGGATCACAAACCTTTATATTTTCAAAATAATTAATGGAGCATGTCAGCCAATAGAAACGAGCTTGTTCATATAAACAAACAATTATTCATGAATATTTATATTAATATAAACATATCGATTGTATTCTGCTCTGAAAACCGTTTTTTAAATATTAAATCAATGAATTTTTTCATTTTATTTTCATGTGCAGTTTTTACTTGCTTACCTGTTCTTATGATTGGGGGTCGGCACAATTTTATAAATCTATCCAGGTTTGATTATTATGTGCATGAGAACTTTGGAAAAAGCAAAATTCGCGTCATTTCCAAAAATGAGGGTTATGAAGTTATTTTCTTTCTTTTGTACAAATGATCAATTTCCGATAAAATCCAGATCACATGTTTCAATTGCACTTACGGATCATTCGAAAAAGCTTGTGAACATGGCAGCTTGACAAGCTTAGAGGTGGTTATCACATTTGAGAACGTGGTCGTGTCGTTTCTATTTAACGTTTCATGTGAGACTAAGCCCAATTCAAGAAATCTTGATTCTATTCTAAGTACCAAGGAAGTTATTGGAACAGACAATATTTCTGTGTCTTGGAACCATCCAGCTGATCATATAAATTATTTCTATATCATTTTTATGAAAACGTATTTCATTCAATAACACATGAAACTTTATTTATTTACTTTCTCAGGAACAATCTCAACTCAACTTTAATAACCGAAAAGGCTGAGGTCACCTTTTCCAGCCTAAAAGAAAAGTCACACTATCAATTCTGTATCGCCACCATTGATAAAAGGTGGAGGACAAGCTTGTTTTATTGTAAGGTAATTTTAATTGACTTTGTGGAAGGTAAACGGAAAGAAAACTATTGGTCAGCATGGGAAATTTGGAGAGCCAATCCGTTATCCCATGAAAGTAATTTTGAAGTTCAGATGGTTCCTTTCAATAGAAATAAGAGATCTACAATTGAAAACTTCAATAATCAAGTTAAAGAAAGTAGAATAGAAAGAAAAGAATTATACTTTCTCATTTCTATTATTTTAGACAGCGGGACTGTGCAAAATTTAAATATATTTCAGCTTGGTGATGAACTTCTGAAAATCAGTTTTGATGAACCCAAGAAACCAAAAGGAGTAATAATGAAATATAAAGTGAGAATCACAAAGACCTCTATCTGTGTAAAGGTGACATGTTACTTGTCATATTCTTTCATTGACTTCTTTCAGCTCAATGAAGACCTGCACATTACTTATATCAATAGTGATGAGAGATACTTACCTATATGTATGCTGAAGAAATGTGCGTCCTATTTGTTTGAAGTAAGCCCAGTAAATGAATTGAACAACAAGGGAGGATTTGTCGAAATGGTCTCTGCACCATTTGAGTATTATAATAGTAAGTCTAAGTTGTAATTATCATACAATTGATCATGATGATTAGGTGATCCAATGGAATCTACGGTGTTTCATGCAAAATTTATAGCTGCAAATATGATCAGCATTTCCGTTCGTAATTTGATCAATGAAAATAAATGTTCCATGAAAGGATTTGTTATTGAAGTTACTGGAGAAGACAATAAAAATAATTGTCTTACAATAATAAGCTTTGCAGATAATTGTACAGAATTGAGCGGGGTAAATATGTTAAATAGTTAATAATATTATTATTAATTATTGAAATGGCATTATTTTCAGATTTTGCAAGAGAAATATAAATGTCCTAATATTGAGTTTATAAAATTTGATCGCTTAACAGAGAATTTTCAATATTTTTCTACAATGTTTAGATATGCTGAACGAGCCAAATTTGAAGCTTCAACGATTAATAATAAGCTCGGGACATCTATTTATTCGAAAGTACTGTTTTCAGAACAGATTCAAGGTGATTTTATTATTAGTATTTAATTCTCATGTTGATTGAGGATAATTTGATGGAAAAATTTAAAGATATGTATCAAATACAATTGTGTACTATAAAAGTCGTTTATTGAAAAAGGCTGTCAAAATTGATCCAAAATGCAAAAATATACACCGGACTTAAACCGCTCTTAAACTAGAAAAGCATGCATCGTCACATATGTACCTATGCGAAATCTATTATTTTAGACCAGAAATTTTAAAGTTACTAGAATAAATACAATATTTAAATATTTTTAAATTACCTCTCTAAATTCATAAATTGCAAATAACCTACATATTAATTAAACAAACTTACAGATTTGATATTAAAATATGCGATTAGCTATTCGTTAACCTGATAGATTTAATAAGAAAGTTTTATATTTAACGATGTTATAATTTTTTAAAGTATTTATTTTTGATTTAATTTTTTACAATTACTGAACATAAAATCTGAACATTAATACAGAGATCTTAAGAACCGTATTTTTAGCAGTTTTTTTATTTATTAAAAAGTTACTTAAATTCTTGATCTTATTGTGAAGCATTTTATTTGACTTTAAATTTCTGAATCAAAAACCATTAACTTTATCTAATGTTTCTTATAGACTGCTTCACCGACTGTTATTACCCTGGTGAAGAATATAAAGGAATTAAGTCTGTTACCAAGGATGGGTATACTTGTACGTATTGGAATGAAACTAAATATTTACATTACAAAAACGTTAAATCCAACATTTGTTCCTCAATTAAAAATAATTATCCGTGGTGTATGTCAAAAAATGGATGGAAAGAATGTGATGTACCGCCATGTTCTGATATTAATTATGGTTTTAATAATATTTTTACAATTGTATTTTGGAATTGTTACTCTTTATAGGTACGGGTTGTGTGGAAGTTCTGAATAAAATCGAAACTGCAGAATCCGTCACAATAATATGGTCCTCAACTGAACAAAATGCTAATTATATTGGATATATAACACTTCTGTATAATCAGAATCACTCATGCGTGCAATACCATGTTCAATTATGCAAAGATTGTGGATCAGTATGAGAATAATGAACAAAGATGGAGTATTTAATGTTTCTAGGATATCATTTTAGATAGGGTACTCGGAAGTTTCTATTTGTCATGTTTTACAGGAAAAGCTGACAGCAGTATCACTTTTAAAACTATTTTCAAAAGTCTTTATCCAAAAAGAAGATACACTGTTTATATTATTCCAATTATTGATCAATTTAGAACAGGAGAAGTTAAAAAGTTAATTATTCAAACAAAATTAGGAAGTATTTCTTAATCTTATCATGTCACTATTGAAGTCAATTACATATTCAAGAGCCAAGTCAACCGAAGAATATATTAATGAAGCCAGTCTCACTTGGTCAAATGTATATCAAATGGGAAAAATCTGAAGAAATTACATCTGAAACTGTTACTTATTATTCTGTGGGGATAAGAATGTCAATTTCTATTGGAATACATTTTATCAATGTTTTTAATGTATCTAAAACATTAACGGACCTAAGACATTGCTGTGAATATTGTATTCAAATCGCCAGTAAAACGGAAGTTGATTCGAGCGACTTCTCACCAGAGGTTTGTGAATATACATTTGCTCCAAGTGATATTCTTTTATTTTATTCATTAATTTTAATGGAATTAGAACCTAGTATTGTAGAACTTAAACAGCCAGTTTCTGGGTACATGCTTAATACAGTTTTGAACTGGAAATATCTAGGAACTGAAAAATGTTCTAAAATTTATCGAATTTATGCAAAAATTAAATTTCTGGAGGAAAACATCGAATTAACATCAGGTAATGTTCTACAATAAATATTATCAATAATATAATTATCACAAAAATAAGTATCGGTTTGATATTAAAACTCTAATATTATTAATTTTTTTAAAATAATTTAACTATTTTTAAGGTTACGCGTTTTTCAATCACTATTTAAGATACTTATAATAATACAACATTTTCATTTCATTGGATATGGAAATTTAATTTGATAACTTCTTTTATTAGTAGTTCCAAATGAAGACCATGTATCTCAAAGTGCAAAATATTTTACAAAAATTATAATCGATAAAATCTAATCGATCGATTTCAAAAATATTTTACATTTCACCATTGTTTAACATGTACTTTCGAATGCATTAAAAAATTGAGAGGGAAAAATTTTGTTACAGGTGTGTTATCAGAGCCTTTGACTAAGAAATAACTAAATTAACCGGAATACTTTTGAGAAGAGTAGAAATGACTTTCCAAATGTAAATAGGATACATTCTTGAAAGAAGAAAAGGAAGTGGAAGGGTTCGAAAATTAAAAAAACAAATCAGCAGAGACTCAGCCAATTTTCATAAAAATGACAAAATTATTCTTTGATATGACAAAAGAAATGAAAAATCTTTGATCATAACAAGTCCAACCAAACACTATTTTAAATTACCTGTATTGATCTAGTTCTTCAGAAATCTCTCTTAAAAGAATTCTCAAGTTAACCTTGAAACATAATACGAATAGAGCAAAATGATGTGAAGAAAACAGAAAAAAGATGGAATAACTGGATTTCTGGTAATGAATGTCAATTTGAGCTGTATGACATGAAAAAAAAAGCTGGACCAAGATTAGACCTCAAGTTCCTGGTTCGAAATTCGGACCATCCATCATAATCATATTGAATGTAATTAGCTCTACAGGCAAATGAAATTCGATTTTTATAAAAGGTACAGGAAATATTAAAAAGGTCTTAAGATTCATTTTTAAGTCTTTAACAATATGGTATAACATCTCATACCTCAAAATCCACCCCTGATTGATTACAGAAGAGAAAATGTACGTTAAGTTTAAGATAAGAAAATTCTGTTGACCTTAATCCTATTGAAAATCTTTGGGAACTGAAAAGAAAATCAAAAGATGTGGGTAGTTTACAGCTTCAAGAAAATTTGGATGGTATACCAATTACAACTATGCCAAGTCTTCAATTCAAGACATGCAAACAAGACTTGAAAGTTTTATTGAAAAAAGGAATAAATTAAATAATTATTTTTATTGTGTCCTTCATATACGAATATGTGAAGTATTTAGTAATTTTATTATTTTAAATTAAAGTAAAATGGCAAATAAGAACCACCACCATTTGTTGTGATAACTATATGTTTGATACTTACAATTATTCAAATATTATTTATTTTATTATATTATTTATTTAAATGTTTTTCAAAAAAATATTAAGTAACCATGAAAACTTATACTCTTATAAAATAAATAAATATATTTTATATATCACAAGTCCACTAATATTACTAAAAAATGTAACTAAAATGTTTTATTAATGAAAATACTTTCCCTCACAATCAACTATACTTTTCTAATGAGATGTTAGATACCTTTTATAGAGTTGAGAGTCTATAGAAATTGCCAGCTACCAATTAAATTTCTTTTCTATTTCGGAATGGCTTTTACTTGAGAGAAAGACATGATAATCAGCTTGAGAAATATCGAGAGAATATGGAAATTGTTACAATACTTCTATTAAAATTCATAGACGTTTGTGTAGCGACTAGTAACCTTGGATTATTGTGTAGGAAAACTGCTTTATTTCTTTAGATAAAAGCCTATTAATTAAGGAGAATCTTAATTTTTCCGCGTTTCAGCTGTTGTACATACAAATAGCCAGTTATTATCTGACCACTGTAAAAAATTTTGTGATGAACATTTTACCACACGCAAAGCATGAATTGTGAGGAAAGGCAGCATTTTGAAGTCTGTAGCATCACATCCTTGATTATCAGTCAATGATGAGTTAGTTTGTTACTTTTGCGGTTTGGTCATTTGTCATCAGAAATAACGTTGTAATTAAAAGATTTGCAACTTCATGACATCTCAGATGCGAACACATATTGTAATTCTTTGCAACATTTTCATTTATTAATGTCCCTGAGATCCACTTATTAATCTTCCAGTGTTTTCCGATTTTGTCAATAATCTCCAATAATGCTGAGCTTAAATTCATACAGTAAAAACAACCCTGCAGAAATGTAATGAGTTTTGATTTACCTTTATAATCACAGAACTTGTTACTAATTCAGTCTTACCTCTTTAACAAGCTAGCCGATATTGGGCACGAAAGGTAGTTTAGAAGCTAAGATGATGTCGAAATAGCCTTCAATGAATTTTTTGTCTCCAGTGACAAATAATTACTCATAAGGGATCAAAAAACTTTTTACATTAACATAAATCGAATTTTTTTATTTTGATGAGATTTACATTATTTTTACTTTCAAATCAGAAAACGTTATTACTTTTCAAAAACCTAATAAAAAATTATAAAAATGTTCTGCAAAATACTAAGTTACTACAATTAGTTACTTAACTTAAGCCTTTTGTAATTAATATTAATATACAAAACGAATAGAAAAATAATAAAATAATATATTTCTATTATTGGTTCAAATAAATATTAAACAGGTTATAATTCTTTACATAACCTTGAAATAAAAATTCACTGACTGATATAATTATCGTGCTCTTTAAAAAAAAAGGAATCAAAATAATGACAATAAACTCTTATTAGACAAAACAGGGATTTAAAATTACATAACATCCCAATTAATTACAAAGTAATAATCAAGTCAATTAGAATTAATAAAATAAATAAAAAAATATTTGATAATCGATTCACCTGCAAGTAGTATGAAACCGAAAGTTTATTATTTAATTTATTTATATAGTTATCAATAGTTTACTATAGATTTGTAATGAAATTTAATAAATAGGAAAATAAAATATTTTTACTAATTTATTAATTGTAGTCGGCTTTTTTTTCATGCTTACCTTGCATCTGCTTTAGTAATGATTATTTTGCGTCCACTTGATTTATGATTGTTTTCCGTTCGTTTAATTTTATTTAGCTTCACCTTGCTCCTTTTGGTTCCACTGTTAGTGATACTTTCAGTGTATTTTTGTACTGATTTACTTCAGTATTAATATTATTAAACTTTTTGTATTTTCTAAATTTAGTAACTTGATGTTACTATTTATAGATTTTACAAACATTTTCAATCATAAATTTATTTTTAGAAGCCTTATTTAAAATTAAAAAATACATTTATTTTTAACAAATTTATTTTATTTATTAATTTTTTCCAAATTAATCATCGAAATGATTATTTTTTACTTAATTATGATAATAATAATAATTTTTATATTTTATTTATTATTTTCATATTTAATATTTTATTTGATAATTATTTTAACCTAAGAAAGAAGAATAGAAAGATTTAAGGTTCTAACTTTTACATAAACCTAATTTTGAATAAAAAAACTTTTATACAACTACACAAAATTATATTATACATAATAACAGAATATTTCTTGTCAACATAAATGAATCAATGTATAATGTGTTTGTCAGGGAATTAATGTTTTGATGGAATTGATGGTTGGAGTCTCCACATTATTATAAAATTTTTATTACTATTATTATCCAGACACTATTGTGGTTTTTAATTATTCCCTTTAAGTTTTAATTAGATCGTGGTTTTGAGTAACCCAACACAGATAAGAATTTGAAAATGACATTTTGGCAATTAAGGTTTATTAAGATTATTAGTTGATATTTATAATTAAGCTAATTTAATTTTTAAAATATTAATTATTTAATTATTATTACTAATAAAAAATTATATTATTTATCCTTATTTAGAAAACCACACATTCCAAATTTAATCTTTAATTGGTTATAAATATAAAAATAGATTCACAAAGTATCATATTTAAATCTTTTTAGTTAAAGAGACAATTTTATTAAAAAACTTGAAGAAAAATGTGATTTATACTGTCAAAGTGCGAGCCGAAAGTCAAATGAAAACTCTAGAGAATGAAAACATTGGAGAGTATTCGGAAATTAGGGAGTTCTATACTGGAAATGGTAAAGATAAGAATGGGATTATCAATGAAATATTTATAAAATTCAGTTAGTCCCAATGTTTCTTTTTATAATACAACAATCAGTGTCACAAATGAAAATGTAATTCTGAATTGGGGGATAGAGGACCGAATGAAGGGGGCGATTTTTGAATTCATCATTTTGATAAAGTCCTCAGACTCGTGGTCACATTCCGTCCATCTCAAATGCAGAAACTGTACGAATGTAGAGCAAAATGTAATTTTTTTCTTATTTATTTTTAATATGCTACTCAGCCAATCATAAAAATTGAATAAAATGTTTGACAAAATCTTCATTGTTATTGTGAAAATATAAAATTAACGAAAATTCCTGTGAATAATTATATTTTTATTCACAAAATAAAGGATAAACGAATGTATTAATTTATATCATTTAACCTTCAGGTCATATTTTGATAATTTGTTCCTCACTTGAAAAGGCCTTTGATTTGATCAGTTTCAGTTATTCTTAAATTAATTGTAATTGTTTTTAATTTTAAAAAAATAATAAACTATTTCCAAGGGCTCTATAATATTGCATTATTTATTATATATTTATATTTTAATAGGGGTAGATAGCTACTTATAGATGATATATAGTATGGATAAAGAAATATTTCTTGGTGTAATTAAAGCAGAAGACATTATAATATTAAGCATAACGAGGTATCACAAACCTTATGTATTTCTTTTGCTTATTAAAATATTTAAAATGAAAATATGCTAACAGACACCGTAAAACCCTTATAGTAAAGATCAATTTCCTGCAGTCTTGAAAAAATCCAAACTTAATATTATACTGCTAGATATTAGTTTGAGAAAAAACTAGTATCGTATTTTATATATATTATTTATACTTTATATTTATTTGTAATATCTTCTATTTTTCCACTCTCAAATGTTTGGCGAAAACCATGAAACACTGAATAATTTAGTAAGTTTTTCCAGCATATATTAATTCGATAAACGTAAAATATTATGTGGGCCGGAAATAAACTTTATATATTATATATATAGCTGTAAATTTAAGGTTTTTAATCAATAAGTTATTGATTATTTTTATTGTTATATATCAAAGTAAAGGTCATTTTTCAATCTATATAACGGCATAATTTTTTTCTGATAAAATTAAAATTTGAGATTTAAAAATTCATGAAAATTATAGAAAAAATTCAATTTCGAGGGATATTTTTATTCTTCTTTAAATTAGAATGAAATGCAATAAAAAACTATTTATAAATGTATCTAGCATTCGGTAAAAATTTTCTTTCATTTCTACCATACAACGGTGATTCCAAAAATTTTGCCATGGTGAAGAGAGCCTTGAAGGTCACGTTAACCAAGAAGATCTTGATGACAATGTCTTGAAGAGTGGTTGAAAAAAATCGTCAAGCAACCTTTCGGGAGCTTGCAAGGGATCTTAATTCTGCTCACATTACTATTGAGAGTGGACTGAACGTATTTGAAAGAAAAAAGCTCGAAAAATAGGTGCCGTTTGAATTGAAAAAAAGCGCATAAATTGCCATTATGAGGTCTGTTCAAAATATTTGCAGCGTCTCGCAATCCTCCATTTTCTCGATCGGATTGTTGATAATCATTATTTAAAAATCAATTAGTTTATTCACATAACAATTATAATAGTCATTCAACCGTAACGCCTCTATGTTTATTCTGTACAAAACAGAAATGTGTTTGAATTTTTTAAAGTCATTATTTTATAAGAAATATGAACGAATAAAATTATATATGAAACTAAATATCATTCAATGTCTACCACGACCTTGTCTGCAGGCATCAAATCGAAAATACACAGTATTTTTGTAACAAGGTCCATTTTCATAATAGATTGTTGCACAATGTATGAATTCATGGATACAATTGTAATAATGAATATTTAAACAATTTATATTATATTAAAAAGGATTTGGCACATATTTTTTAAATAGCTTAAACACACAGGCGTCACCATTGGAAGACCCTTTATATACACTCAGAGATAAATGAAGATACTCTAAGTTGAACTGACATTATATATTCCAAAGGTATTCAAAAATCTGGATAAATAATTTCAAACACATTCCCTTAATATTAAAAAAATAAGATAAGATGAAAGTATTTTATCTCATTATTTGAGCATTTTATTTTATTTTCAAGTTTTCCTCATTTTTGTATTTAATTTGTAAAAATGATACATTTTGTTTTCAGAAATATCTAACCAAATCTGATCAAATGCTCCGCAAAACTTTGCTAAACAGATGTAGAACAATACAAATTGAGCAATTCGATCCGGATCAAATCTTTTTTCATTCTAAAATCCAAACTACAGAGGTATTAAGAACTGTAGAGATTTACTCTGTGTCCTTCATAGGAATTAAATTACTGTACAAGACACCCATAAAAGCAGGTATTCTTTAAAAATACACTTTTTTTAAAAAAGTTGAATAATGAAATCTTATACAATATTAAAAATGTTTCAATTTTATTCAACAGCGAATGGTATATTCATATAAAACCTTTATTCCAAACATAATTCAAATTTTATAAAAAGTAATTCTTTTTAGTGACTTTCTAATCTAAGTGTATTATTAATATAGTGCATCCCATAAAAATTACTGTTTTTGATATACTCACATTAAATTAAATTACTTGCTGTAATAAGGATTAATAAACTATTGATTTTTGTATGAAAAATTACATCGGTTGGTTAATAACATAGTGAAATTAACTTAATAGATATGTGTGGACAGTAAGGCACTGGTTTTCGAAATTCAATTCTGGTGATATCAACATCCAACAGATTCTAGAGACATTTGGTCGCCAAAGACGATGATCTACTGGATTATGTAGATTAAGGTCTGTCTCAATAAATTCGTAAATTATTTGCTCAAAAATGCCATTCAAAATCTATAATTCATCGGCAATTTCGATGTATTGGCAAAAATATAGATCCTCGAATGGACCCACATTAACTGACAGATTCGCAAGTTGATAAATTTTTTCAAATTTATAAAAATTTGTTGGATAACCCATTAGATAAGCGGTTTTCCAAAGAATTGTCGCTATGAATGAAAAGTTTTTTTTTATGAATAATCCATTAGAAAATGACAAAGATTATCAACAAATAACCCACATTATGGCGGGAATAAGGTGGCTAGATTTGGAAAGAAGTACAAGCTTCAATTTTCCGGAACTACAACGGAATTTTAATCTTTGAAATTCTTTCAGATAGTTAAAGTATTAACTCAGATATCTATTCTGCACAATTGAATCGACTTCACAAAATTCTCACAAAAATATCATATTTTAATCAATCGGAAAAGAGCTCCATTATAAGAGAAGAACGGAAAATCTCATACCAAGAAAGTCCACGGAAACTACAAAATATTGAGGGAATTGAAGTATTACCACATCCTCCAAACTTCCCCGACGTCACAACATCAGACTTCCACTTGTTCCGTGCCGTTCCACTTGTTTTCAGAACAAGGAAGACCTGGAAAGAGACCCTCAGCGTTTTTTGAATTTAAATCTCCAAAACAAGATTCTCAAAATGCAGAACATTAGGTCTTTGTGTGTGAGAACGCTGAATTTTAATTTAGTTCATAATTTTTTGATTAAACAAAAATTTTGTATTGAATTTTTTGAATTAAAGTGATTTTTTATGGGAAACCGTAAAGTAAGACTTGAAAAATAAAATTTTTCTAGAATTATTTAACATTTTTTTGAATTATAATTAATTTTTGGAATCCTAACGTAAATGATTTATCTTAGAGCTTTCGAAGGAGAAACAAATAACCATTATTATCAGCATAATAATCATTCTTCTGTTTGTTGTGGTGTTCCTAGTTTTAGGAAAACGAAATCCAGATTTATTTCGGAGGTAGTGCTATATTAATATTTCACTTATTTTTGATGTTTTAGATTGGTGAATCGAAATATTGATGAAAATCGAGATTCTTTTGTGATGGAAATGCAAGAAATCTGAAAATAAAAATAATCGTCTTTTGTTTCTTGAAACATTCATAAATAAATATTTTCTGGGTAAACACGCCGTTTAGGTCACAAAGTTATCTTTTGTTTTAATATTGGTCTTTTAACAAAAATAGAATTTTTATATTATTATTCCGATCAAAAGCAAGGTAGTCACGATTCACTAATGCTAGTCATTTCTCCTTTAGTGTTTTTTGAGTAAAGAAACCAAGTTGATAACAATATTATTTCACAATGATACTTTCCTCAGCCTAAAAGAAATAATCATAAACTATACCAGCCCTTGACCACCAAATAGGGATTATTATTTTGCTTTAGATATTAGCTTGTTGATTGTATTAGTTCGAGTTTTCATGATTTTAAATTTTTAAACTAGCCAATGAATGCTGCATTAACCTGAATAAATGGTAGTCCGAGGAGGCCAATTCAGAGCTATATGGCAAATGAAACAGAAATTTCCAATGAATTTCTTTAATTTTTCCTTGAACAAATTTTGCTACCTGTGGTCTACCGCTGTTCGTCATAAAATCTATTTCTCCTATATTCACGCTGTGTAATTGAAGTACTTAATATACGCGATCTAATAGTTTTACGTACAGAGCACATGTGATTGTCTGACCAGGATTCAGCGCTTCAAAGTAAACTAAGCCATCCGTACTCCACCACATACACAATAGCTTTTAAATCGTGCATTTTCTATTTAGGAGTCCTCATTTGGCTTTCACTAGAACTAAACTTCTGCTATTTTCTACAGAAAATTCAAAATGTATGCACTTGTCACCCGATGTATGGATTGTTTCAACAAAAGCACTAATCTTAGATTTGAGCAATAACAGTTACCAAATTTAACACGTACTGCCATGTTTCAAGACTATGTTGATGTGCCATTCATCTTTCCATCTCTGTTTTGTTAATTGAATGTATATCATTTCCTATGGCTACGTGGTTGCATTTAAACCTCTCAGCATATTCTGGATTAGTTTGTCCAGGAGATGTCTCAATGAATTCTTTTAAATCATTATTATCTACCGTTTGAGGAGGTCGTTCATGTTGATAACTTTTAGATCAAAATTTCCATGTTTAAATCTTTGAAACCATATACTGAATTGACTATTACTAATTATAATGTCATCAAACACATCGAATATTGGTTCATATGATTCTCCGACAGTCTTTGATTTTTAAAATTGTTGGGTTGGAGCAAAGACACAACCCTTTAACCATTAAAATCATAAAATCGCTAAAGGGTTTAGAATAATATAATAATAAATAATAATAATTCAAGAAATAATATAATTATAATTAAAAGTAAAAACATTAATAATAATAAAATATTTTTAAAATCTTTGATATTTTAATTCTGACAATTGCGAAAGACAAGTTGCCAATATTAGATCAGAGTCCGCAAATAGGGACTAAAAACAGACAGAATTTACAAGTTTTAAAAATGAACGAGGAAACTAGAACAGACATAAGTACGTAGCCTTTTGAGGGATAATTTAGAATTTTATCAATTATCTTGAAAAAAATAATATACCGGAGAGTTCTTAAAATTTGCACGAAAATAATCGATTTCAAGAAGACTACCAATCCAACTAAATATATTTTCTAATATATCCTGACAGCGCTTTATCCAAAGTATTCAACATCCCTACCTGCATCATCCATCGGTATAATCATTGGAATCGTGGTTCTACATAAGAAGCAAATTTTTTCTCAACTAAGAAATGTTGCATTACCTGGAACAGGTGGTAGGCAAAATATGGAATGTTCATAGTACAATGATAATAAGATAATTATTGACTCCATTTCTGTTTGCTAATGCTGGTCACTTTTTTCAATTTTACTTTTCAAACTCTAGATGAGCACAAAATGATGATGTTCTTATTGTTTCATCAAACTGTAAAAGCTCGAAATGTATAATAAGTTTAAGTATCTATAAATTACACTACTCTACAAATTTAAACTTTTTTGGATCGGAAACAACATTATGATAATAAGGTATATTTTTTGCAGCTTATTACGAATATGAAGTCCTTTTTCCTGCAAGACATCTGGTTTAGGCAAAATACATTTTAAAGGAAAATAAGAAAAACACTTAATTTAAAAATAATAAAATAAATAATAATATAAATAAAATAAGTAATACATTAAAGACATGTTAATTATTTCTTTTTAAATGACTCTCATTTGTCAAGTTATAAAATGTTATAAATTTTTCAAACATGGATTTTAGAGGTTTCGAGTCTTTTGTAAGGGATGTGTTTGTATAAAGATTTCTCCATTATAATTATGCAGGCTGTGATATACCCTGTCACCCATATTTCTATGCATCAGCTAATAAAACCTGGTGACAGTCAATCAGATAATCTGCATTATTAAGTTTTATTTATGTCACAAAAGAATTGTTTTATTTCTTTGCCAATTTTTATTATTAAGTAAAAGCTTGTGTTACAAAAGAAAAGTAAAAATAATTTTTTATTTCTATGCCAATTTTGACAATATTCAAACTTTTATAAAACTGAAACATTTCTCGTTTTAACTTAATCATATTTAAAAAGTAGTTTAATAAAAACACGCTCTCAGCCAAAGCGAAACAAAATCTCTTTAACATCTCTGAGATCATTTGTGAAGTTTTCTGATTTCTCCAAGATTTCTGATCAAAATTGAATACACATTTTATTTCAGTAAAACTGCATTTGATCAATCGGTTACGGCATGCGAGAGATAACAAAAAATGATCCTAAAGATCGCAGATAAGTTAAATATATTATCAAATTCTGATTGGTCTAAATTATTATGGATATTCTTTTTTAAATTAATCAGAGGAAATACTAACAACAAATTGGATTTTAATTTTTCCCTGTTTGGATGTTAATCTTTGATTGTCGATCTTTATTAATAATAATACGGAAATCATGAATGTTATCAAAAATGTTCATAATCACTTTAACTTCTTCATTAACTTTGCCTTTTCGTAAAACGCAATTCATTAAATGGTCCAAGACTTTACTGGTTCTGCTGGATTGCGAATGCTTACTAAGATGTGACCTGAGATGACGCTCTGTTTCCAATCTGTATAAGCTATTACATTAATGACATTTCAATTGGTACAAAATATATTAACTTGCAATATAACTGGTGTCGACGTTTTAATTTTTAATTAATTCTTCGTTTTCGCTATAATTGAAATTACTTTCAGATCTTCTTTTTTTGGTTTTTCCATTACCTTTTAGAAGGTTTAACCATGTTGAGAATGTAATCTTCTTTTCTACTTTCTTTTGAAATTGTCTTTCTCAGTTATTAATTTTTTCATTGATATTTTCCTTTCATTCTATAAAGGTTATGTATTCTTTGTTAATCCTTGTTTAAAAATATCAAATTCCTTGTGTTTCTCTACAGAGCCTGATGTTATTGACCATACTATATGAATTAAGTCTTCCATTAAGCCAGTTTACAATTATTCTTCACTGAAAATATTGCTTGAAGCATATAATACTGTATTCGACTCTTTTCTATATAAACTGGTCTATGATTTAATATTCCTTTTCTTTGTTTTGATAAAGCATCTGAAAATGTCAGGTTCAAAATGATACCCATGTTATTATCATAAAATGCAATCAATATTTCTTAAAATTTTGATTTGCTCTGATGTGCTTTTTTAATTCTTGGAAAAGAGGGCATTTTCCAATGCATGAATTGTCTTTTTGTTTCTGGGTCGTATTGAAAGATCCAGGTTTCGTCAAGAACTTTTTTAGAAGATCGGGATCTTCCTCAATATGTTCTAGCATAGTGTCACAAGTAATGTATTTTCACAATGCCATATTATTTACAGCTTATCAATATTAGAAACAAGCGATTTTTCATCACCGGAAATCGTTATCTTTAAGAATCCATTAAGAGCTTTTTTGGTACAAGTTTATATAGTGTACAAATATTTTCTATAGATTACACTAAGCTATCATATCAACATTTAAAACCTTTGAGAAATTATGGATTGCTATATCTAACAAATTTCTTCGATTTCTCAAGATTTTCATAACAATTTCTTTCAATTTTCGATAATATATTGTTGCATTTGACCTCAAAATGTCTACTTCAAATTCCAATTCTTTAACGATACCAACTCTAAACATCGTTTGACAGGAGAACCATTAGCAATTAAAAACAATATTAAATTTAAAAAGTTAGTTATTTCGTGTTAGTTTTCATTGTTAGGAAACTTTGAAGACAGTTAAACGTGTTCAAGTTGAACATTCATCGAAATGAACAAATTTTTAAATGTTTTGAAACGACGTGCCTTTGTTGTAATGGTCATAATCTTCTTTGTCAAATATTTTCTCTTGGGTATGTTGAACGTTTTATTATTTGAAAATTAGCGGATTATTGGTCCCATGATGTTCAACCTAATCAGGTTCTACTGTATAAAACTAAATAATCAATTTGGTTACCTAATGAAAATTTATGATAAATGATATCTGTAAGCACACTCAGAGTCTGATTGAAACATTTATTAATCACAAGTTTGAAAACTGCCTTTTCACCAAGATCAGTCAATTCAAAAAAATCTTTCTAAATTTTATATTGGTAATTAATATATATTAATTAAAAATTCATGAAGACTTAAGCTTTTTCTGATACTTCCGCTGTTAAGAATCGGTTTAGCTTTTCGACATTTCGTTCCAGTTTTCGTCCTTCTTCATTTTCCAATATATACCGTCTATTGTGTCCATAAATCTCTCTTGGCCTTTGTTTCGAATTTCCATTTCTACCAGAACATTATCTCTAACTTCGAACTTTCTTTTAGTGAGGATTGATGGATATCAAAATCCACTGACTTAGTATAGCCTTAGTCACAGTTTGTTTGTCCTGTGAAGGTAGTGCAGTCAAAGAAATATAAGTATCATACTGATCTATGATTCCCAGATTATGATTACCTTTTCCACCCCGAGGCCTTTTTTAACGGACCACAAATATCTACATATATGTTCTCGAACATTTATAGAACGTCTAGCTTGTATGTCTTTTCCATTGTCTTTGTTGTTGAAGTGTTAAAACGTTGACAATATTCACATGTTTTTAATATCTCTCTTACCTTTTCTTCTAGATTCTTTACTCTAAATTTATTGCTTGTATAGTACGCAACTTTTTAGATCCCACATGGGCTAGCTTTCCATGCGTTGCTTCGATAACTTTCTCTAGATCTTTGTTACTTGGCATTTTCTTTCTTAATATCATCTAATTTCCTTGTCTGGATCTTATCTCGCTTTGAGTCTTCATGATATATCAGACATTGTGTGCAAATATCACATTTCGGTCGAGATAAACATTGGTATTGTTTTACATTGAGCCTTTTTTGTATTCCAACCTGATGTCTAAAGAGCTCAAAAAATTTATTCATATCTGAAACTGAGACATTATTGGCCTTTTTGTCTTCACCATGAACGTGATAGCTTTGTGATCGACATGTAGTGTAAAACTTTTCCCATACAAGTAATGATTGAAAGGCTTGCAAACATAGTAGATTGTTAGTAGTTCTTTCTGGGTAATACAATATCCTTTCTTATGACTAGACATTGTATGCGACCCACGCGCAATTACTTTTTCTCGACCTTTCTCCTTTTTCTGTGATAATACCACTCCTATTGTGTCGAAGCTTGCATCCGTATCTAGAATAAATTCTCTTTGGACATCTGGTATGCAACGGTAGTTAACGCTTTTCTTAGGTCTTCGAATGTTCTGTGTTACCTATCCATTCCAGTCGCTTGCTATCCACACTACACAGTTGTTCAAACGCCCTAGTCTTTTATAAACTTTCAATAATACTTGCATATGCCTAGAAAGCTACGTAGGATCTTAATGCATTTAGGTCCTGAGAAATTTCTTATAGCTTAAATCTTTGTTGGGTCCGACTAAATCACATTTTTGTTAACGATATGTGCCAAAATTTTGATTTCCTGTCTGAGAAATTGACACTTATCGGGATTTATCCTTAATCTGGCCTTTTTAATTCTTTAAATTACGTTATCCAATCTATCGTAATGGTATTTTCTATTTCCTGAAAATATCAGTATGTCGTCCAAATATACTAATGCTCTTTTGCTCTTTCCTACGATCTTCAGCATCTATTTCTGAAAAAATCAGGGGGCTGCTGCAATTCCAAAAGGCATTCGGTTGAAACAGAATTGTACCCATTTCGTAGAGAAAGCAGATTTTTCTTTGATGGGTCATCTAATTCTATCTTATAGTATACGTTATCCAGATCAAGTGAACTGAAAATCTTTGCTCCACCCACCAATCCATCATTTCCTCAATATTTGGCATCGAGAAAGCTGGTTCTTTCGTCACTATATTCTGGTCTGAAGTCCAAGAAAAGTCGCAGATCCTTTATATCCTTCTTCAACACACATATCAGAGGCGCGTACGATGGAGAATTACATTTCTTAATAATGTTATTATCGAATAAATTTTTATTGTCTTCTCAATCTTTTCTTCTAAATTTATTAGTTACCTAAACGGTTTGACATTGATTAACTCTCCTTTCGTTTTGATTTCATGGTTCATGACGTGTGTTCGATCAATGTCCCATTTATCAGCCATGAATGCATCTTTGTATTTCTGAATGATAAATCTAAGTTTCTCGTGGTCTCTTGTATTTATTGAGATCAACACTTTTCTGATTGCCTCGTCCGTCTGTATTAATCTTCCAAACTTTGGTTCAATTTTACACAAAATTCCATTGAAGTCTTCGCCATTGTCTTTTACAATATTTTCCCCCATTCTTATTGCTTCCGTTGCATAACTATATTCTGAACTGTCTCCCTAATGACGTATTTTATATCCAAATAACCTTTGAAAATCGATTCCTGCAATCATCCCCGGTACTGCGTTGTCCATCACAATAAATTCGACTTCTCGGTACATTCCTTCGTTCCGAACCATCACCTATATCTTTCCTAAGATCATTAGTTTTATATCATTTGCACAGCGTAATTGATCACTTCTTCCATCCATACCTATCTTCAGTAGTTTCTGAAAACACCTATTACTAATAACAGTTACCACTGCTCTTATGTCTAACAAGCAATCGAACTTTATTCCTTGAATTTCCATGATTGTGCTCGGTCGGCCTTGCATTCGATCTCATCAAATCTCGGCCACTTGCGTACTTGGAAAATTCTTGTCTTCTACCTGCTCCCTGTTCACAATCCCCGTTGTTAAGGGCACCTGATTATAAGGGACATTTTCACGCTGTACGAACCGTCCCTTATAACGGGATTTAACTGTATATTAAATATATATTGATTAAAAATTCATGACGACTTAAGATTTGACAATTCTTTTAAAGAAGCACATTATTTATATTCCAACTTAATTAATAATATTTAACTTTAATTCATTGTCTCAAGACAGAAAGTTTTAATTGTGATAGGTTTAAAAATTGAAGTATAAGAGTGCTTTTCGTCTTCATAATATTTTATTTTTTAATTGGTCTTTTTTCAATGAAATATTTTGTCTAACCGATAAACGAAAAATAAAATTAATTATTTTTTATGAAGTTCCTTGAAATTTTTTCAACGATTTCTCTGCTTAGTGGAGTGCATCTATTATGCCCCTTTCCTTATAATATTAAAAATGGAGTATGTGTCTTTGTAAATGAGACTGGAGTTGATGTCTGCAAAGCTTGGAAATCATGTATAAAAATTCAAGGTACTCTTGGTTTATCAAAAGATATACGAGCTATTAAAACAACCTTGAAATATCAATTTTATTTCACTGGGATTAGTGATCTCTATAATGAAAGGTATAAATCAAAAACTGGGTGGTTAGAATTCGATGGAACAGAAATGAAAGATATTGATCTTTGGCATCGAATTGAGCCAGATATGAAACAACAAAGTCAAGATTGTGTTGTCTATAGAAATGGTTTAGGAGATACTGTTTGTCAAAGCAGATGGCCATTTATTTGTTTTTATAGAAAAGTCCAAATAAAAGACTCGCGAACATTTCATATGAGAACATCTATAATTTTTAATCAGGACAATGAGGAAGGCTGCTACGAAATATATGATCTGAAAACCAAAATTAAATGTGCAATCAAGTTTGATTAGACAATTTTTTAATTTAATAATTAATTAAACATTTAGGTGCCTTCAAGTTCAATATTGCCTGTCTTTTTACTATACTGATTTGAAAAATGTGTCTTGTATCTTGTCAATCTATTTCGATAGCACATTACCGAAACGTTTTGAGAGACTTGGACAATGGTCAAGATTTTACTAAACACAGTGATGATGCCTTTGAACATATTATGTGTTAAAATAAACATTTAATGTTTAATGTGCTGCTGTTGTAATAAATAAATAAAACAGAAATAAGTCATCCTTGAAATATTTTTGTAGAAATAAAATATTCACACAAATATTATGAGGATCAACAACTTTAGGGGATTGAAAATATTCTTCATTTTTTATAGATGAAATAAGTATTTAAAGGTAACATTTATGTAAATATAATTAATTTTTATGAAAACCAAAAGTAATCGGTATACAAAAAATGTGCCATTTGCGATGGGTTTTGCACCAATCCTCAAAAAATATGGTGTCAAAGAAGAAACAAACAACTGTTTCCCACTCTTCTTTTGTTACAAATTATCGACCCCTAAAATTTTTAAAAAGATTTTTGAAGAGACAAAATTCACAGGGATATAAGTCTGGACTATAAGGAGGGTGTTGAAGCAACTCGACTCCCTTACCATTCAAATATTTGATTGTTAGTGAAGATTTATGATGACGAGGATTATCGTGGTACAGAATCATTTTCTTTACACAACACTTTTGACGGCTCTCAGAAATTTCTGCATTGCTTCTAGGAAAACAGATAAGCCGGATCTTGTATTTGATATGGTGTGAAAGTTTGAGGTACCACATGTCTGGCATGCAGGCATTTAAGTAGAATATTGTGGATTCAATCTCCTTAGATTTTCAGCACGTCTGCTATTGGATTTATAGTGAAACTGGGTCTTTGTTGGTCATATCTCAATCTGCATTCATATTTTCATCAGTAGTAACATTTGCTTGGCGACTCGAGCGCTGAAGATCACCAAAAGATGTTCTAAAGGTTAAAAACTTGGTAAGGATTGTGAGGATTTCGCAAAAATTAAATATAATACCTATTTCATCCATTATGAATTTTAATAATTATAAATAGTAAGAAAAATATGGTACCAATACTTTAAAAATTACTTCTTTATTTAATATTTTAATTGATTTCATTCAACAAATATTAATATAAGCAAATTGAACCATGGATGATGAAAGGCTAAAGTGTTTTCAATGATGCTACTACTATTAATAAACCATTTATAGTTTATAATAAACTGATAAAATAATTCTGTTTTTATTTAATGAGATACATTTATCGGACAAGAATTTTTAAAAATTTTAATAATTAAATTAGACGAAAATCAACATATTTTAATAATAGAAATATAAGCCTTTATTTGAAAATATCATCAAGATATTATAAAAGCCATTTTGGCGCTTCTAATTTTAATTACAATTTTATTGTATATTATTTAATATTAATAAATTTTTTTTTATATTAAAATAGTTCTAAGTTAAAATTCAGACAAAATTTTTAAATTGCCACAATAATTTCTTTAATGTTAATAAAATACTCATCTTGTGGTTTAAAAAACATTTTCAGTTAACAACATTTTATTTTAAAAATATATTTTTTATCTTATAAATTTTTATAATTAAATATTAAATTGGGATGAATTAAGAAGTTTTTTTTCATATTTTAAAAGATTAATTATAAATCTTAACAAATTTATTTAACCCAACACCTTTATTTTAAAATCATTAATAAAAGTTATAATTTTAAAAATTATTTAATCAAATTATTCACAATTTCTCCTTTAAAAAATTTTTGATGTTGTTACCTTTTGCTTAATATATTTAAATATGTTTCAGTATTTTTTATTTAATAAGAAATTTTAATATTTTTAAATAATTAAATTTTATTTGATTAAATTTGACGTTAATATTCCTTAATTCCAAAAATGATTAAATTTTTAAAATTATTTTATACGGAAAAGTAGTATTAAGAAATTTATATCCAATTTAATATTTTTACCCAATTAAATTCCAGTAAATTAAAATTATTAATGTGTTATTGATTGGTCTAAAAAGAAATGTTAAGAAAACAAAGTAAGCTAAATAAATGGAAGCAAATGATAGTAAAGTCACATCGGAACAAAATCTTTTTGTAAGAAAGACGTCAGATGAGAAATTGAGAGCAATTGAAATGTATGAGAGTGGATCATCATTAAGTGAAGTTGCACGACGTTTTAAAGTAACTCCACAATTATTAAATTACTGGATAAAGAGAAAAGATGTGATCAGAAATGGCAAAAACAATAGTTTTAATAAAACTGAAAAAAACAACACAGTGAGAAAATCCTCTGTAAAAGGCTCAAAGAAGTTAAAAAAAGAAATAAAAGTCAACAATACTGAAATGGATCAGAGATCGGCAAATCTCATACATCAGACGCCAGAAAACTGTGACTTACAAATGTCAAGCAGAGATAATATAGACGACAATTCGGATATCTCAAGGTTAAGGGGTAGTCCAAGTTTTAGCAGCCAAAAACAAAATAAAACTGCTAATAGTAAAAACGCTCTGGAGGTAGACTTTTTGAAAAAGTATTTGTATGAACGAGAATTCAGCCACATGAGTAAAATTATGAAAATATATTATGAGAGGTCAATTGACCTAAACAGTGCTGTCAAAAAGTCCGAAAAAACTTCTGAAAAAATGGATGAGGTCATGAGCGTTATAAACAGTGATTATTTTGCACAAATATCTGAAAAATATTATTGTTTCAAGAAAATGTTTTCGAAGGACAAATAAGCATTTTGTTTAATAAAAATTATGTTGTAATATTTAGTGTTTATTTATGATAATTTTATGTTTTGACTATTTTTAATGACTTTTTGCAATATTACCTATTTAACAATAAGAACATGTTTTTGTTGTTAACATCGATAATTATTAAGTATTTTATTAGCAGTTTATTTTATAAATCAATCAGATAGTAAGAGAACTTGATCAAGCAAAATATTGTAAAATATTACAGTAAGCATTCTTATAAACTTAAGCCTGATAATAATTTAAGATAATAAAAATAAAAATAAATAAATTTCGATAACTAGTTGACTTTAAGCTTGTGAATAGTGAAGATTGCATAGTTTTGGATACAGTATTCTAAAACTATCCGGCGTTTTGAAGATGAGGTCCTCAACCTCGACCAATAGGCAGTTTGGAATCACTGGATCAATACCACCAACAGTCGGTTCGTATCCATACTTATGCCTAATTCACATAATAAGTTTTAAATTTACCTTTTCCTGGAACTTTGCTGAAGATTTCTAACTTTTAAACTAATTTCATTTTTTATTGTGACAGGAATAACGTTTTAACTTAAATTAAAATCACTTAAAATTTTTAAAAATGATTTTTTCTTATTTTTTAGAGAACAGAATTGTTTTAATTATTCTTCTCAACTGTGGATATATTTTAAATAAATTCTGAAGAATAAAAAATACATTTTTATAAATAAGGCCAAATTTTTAGGGACCAATTTCTATATAGCAAAACATCATACTCCCCGAAATAAAGGGCAATAATTTTATGAATCTTCATTGTTTCAAAATTATTTAAATAATAATTAATAATAATAAAATGAATTAAGTAATCTCATTAAATAACCAAGAAAGTTCCAAAATTCGTCAACATCTACAACAGCACAACCCCTGTTGTTAAGGGCATCCCGTTTAAAAGACATTTTAACGGTGTTTGACTATATGTAAAACTATTTTTATCATAAGTAACATTTAATTAATCAGGTAAAAATAATTATTAAAATAAATATAGAATAATATTTAACTAAAAATTAACTAGATATTAAATTATTTTTATTTTTATAAAATTTTAAAAATTATATATTGAAAATTATAATAATTAAGATATTAATATATTTCATAAATAAAATCTATTATTGTAAATAAACTATATCGATTATTAATTAATTATTTTTATTAATATAGAATTAGTGTGATGAAATTTCTAATTGATATCAAGTTATACCCAAAGTACATAGTTCCCAAAAGAAACTTTTATATTGATATTAATCCCATTTACTCAAACTGGACGAACTCTAGCTTGTTTTGGCTTGAAACTATTCTTCGACTATATGTTTATTATTACCCTCTCCTTAGGAAGTTGATAACTAAGAATAGCGACTTTCAAATCATTCACAATTCGGAAAAACCCTATTTCCGAATTTTTGGTATTTTGCAAGATTATGAAGAATTACAGAAACTTGAATTAGGATACAAAGACGATTTAGGAAATAGATTTGAATGGTCATGGTTTGTTATGGAAAACTCTATAGGCCACATGAATATAAAGTGGGAGCACGTCAATATCAGAAAGAAATCGATGCAAACAGCTTTTGTGAACGACGAAATTAAAATAATCTGTATTGTAATTGGTGGTCAATCAGATAACTACCTCAACTTAAGCTTACCAAAAGGAACCGAGATAATCTACGAAGAACGATCAATTAATATCCCAAATTATCGAACTGTATTTGTGAAATTGTCGAAACCTCTATATCGAAAATCTGTCAATTGCTCTTCTACAATTGGAACGGAATCAAGAGTAAATTGGGACATACTAAAATTCCGAACATATGATTTTGAATATAAAAGACCATACAGCAACTTATCATTTCACCTCAAGTTATTTGGATTGATTGTCCTCTATATATCAATAGTGTCGCTCATTGCATACTTTTACTTTTTAAAGAAGCGGGAAATAAAAAAAAGATATATTAAGGATTTACCAAATCAATATTAACAGACATTAAGACTCCATTTGATAAGTAACAGATAATATGGAAAACATGTTAAGATTATTTTACTTACGAAAACCAAGAAAGTTTTCTGAAAGCATTAACGTGGAAACAGTAACATAATAACATAATGAAAAAATTACAAGAAAAAATTGTTTTTTAATGTATAAAAAGTCTAAAAATTAAAATACTATACTATATGTTTCTAAATATGAATTTCATGATACTATTAAAAACCATTATATTTTCAATATATTATTATATATCGCAAGCTGTCTTTTATAACTAAAAATAATATCATTCTTCTGGATAATAAAATTTTAATAATAATTTAATTACTGGTCCACGTACAACAGCTTGAAATCTTTTGAAAGATAGTGGAGAAGACTGAGGAAAAATGAGAAAGACTAAGGGAAGATAAAGGGATGAAGGAGAATTTCAAGAGATTTCTGGAAATATATAAAATGCTGCCAGTAGATTTTGATGACACCGACAACGAAATTGATCTTATCACAGGAAAGGAATATTAAAAGAAGCACCAAAGGCAGCTAATAGTCATCAGGAGGTAACCACGAATTTCAAAAAGAAAGTGACAATTCACGGTTCACCAAGTCATGATGTTACAAAATGGAAACGAGAAGTAGTACCAACAGTAAGGTTGGAAGACATAATATCAGAGGATGATATCGTTGTCTTAACAGAACCGAAAACTTTGAAAAGATCATCAGAACTTTTTCAAACAAAATGTCACAATGAGAATTTATCATTTTAAAAATCTTTTACTTCTGAAATTGACAATTTGATTGAATTGAACACATTACTGAATTTATTATTACTAATAATACATTAGTATAAGTAAATAAGTTCATAGTGATATTATTAATAATACATGTAATTTTTAAAGGTTATTTTTCCTTAGTCTTTTTTTTCTTTTTTGGGTTTTTCTTTTTGAGTTTAGATTCAACAAATTGGTAAGCCTGCTTTTTCAACAAGCTACGGGTTGGAACATCATTTTCATCTTCTCCACTTTCCTGATCTTCCTCATCTATACTTTTGATCAATATACCTAATTAATTTTAAAACAAAGTAACCATGGAAATCTTTTATCTGCTGACTTAAAACTATTCTTGTATTATGCGCTGGAATATTTTTTAAAACAGTGCTCTGGAACTAAATGTAAAGTGTCTTCAAACTTTTTGTAAATTTACCAAACAGTTCTACCAAAGAAAAATATCAGTTCTTAAAATAATAAAAATCTATGCCAACATTTTTTTGTTGAAAATCATTAAATAAGAAATATTGAAAGAAAATAGTGAATAAGTTTTAAGAGTTTCTGTTTTTAACAGATTAATGATGTTCATTTAACTTTTTACATAATAACATTTGATACTTTTTTATTAATTGAATGAAGTTTGAATTTCATTGTTTTCTATGATTTTTCTATTCTTGATTTCCAAATTTGACTGAAATATGATATTGAGATGGCATCTGAATGTATTATGGTCTCTGATTTCTAACTTTATGAAATCAAATTAAGAGAAACAATCTCAGTTAATATTTCTTGCAAACAAACATCGGAAATAAAAACTGCAGACATTTGCATTAAGACTTTTTTCAACTTAATAACATTGGTTTACAAATTTAATTTTTTTGACAACGGAGATAAAATTAGATAGAATTTTGGGTCGCTAATCACAAATCTCCAAAACATTTTACCTTAGCACACCAGATTTAGCCAAAAAACTAAATTTAAAGAAAACAACCAAAAAACTTAATTAAAACAAATTATTTTATTTACAAATGGAAATTTTTTCATTAAAATTTTCTTATGATGATGTTCCTTTGAAGTACTACAGCGTAAGGACCATTAGTAATCCACCATGATGCTGAAATTCCATTTGCTATGAAATCTGCTCTTCACATTGGCAATGTCCTGGTGGATATTTTGCTCTAGTCTTCACTATAATATCCAAGATGTGCTAGAAAAATTATCAAGATTTGAGTCTAAAAACTGAAATTTTATACTTATTCGGCAACCTAGGACTTGAAAGTTTATGATCAACTTATATATTATCTTTCCATAAAAAATATGCACAACTTCAACTAATGAATTCCAAGTATTAAATTCCACTGGTGTCATTTTTGAAGGATATTCTTTCTTTAATCATTTTTCGAATTTGAGGAAATATGAATATGAGGAAATATATTTCACTAATTTTTGGAAATTTTGTGGCAAGGTATTAAAATCTTTACAAACGTCTTCCTTAAGCCTAACTTGGTATGTAGTAATGGTAGCAAAATGTTTTTGGGATCCATTAAAGGCATTGCTTTAAGACTGCGCCTTCCAAGTGTAAATTAGTTTCGCATTTCCCACTCTTCTCTGTTGTAATGTTCAGAGCTTGCTCAACTGCCCCACAAAAAAATAAACAAGAGAACTTTGAATGTCCGCTTTAAAGACCAAGCATAACAGCAATGACTTTCAAATCCCCACAGATTAGCTATTTATATTGGTTGTAAATATACGCAAAAATAAATTGCCGTCAGTAATGCTAGTTTAAAATTAAACTTTCTGGACCTGAAAATATTTTTTCAGCATTTTTTTTTGTTTATGAAACTGCAGAAAATTCTTTTTTATATTACTTAGAATAATAATAATAATAATAATAATAATACAATTTAGAGAATATATGGAGAATAATATTAAATTTTAATGATTTCTAGAACGATAAATAGGAGTCTCGGCATCGAGACTTTGATTTATCGAACTTAAAAATTTTTAATAATAAACTAAACTCTGTCTGAGTTTTTTGTTGACTTAATGTATCCTTTTGTCTAACTTTGTCTCGGCGTGGAGACAGAGTTATAAATTATGGGATATTGTTGGAAATCACAGTCTCGAGACATGGGGATTGGTGATCGTAGCCCAATCGAGACAGCTATATAAAGAGATGGCTATTTCTATCAATTTGCCTAAATGAAATTAACAAAAGTTTACAACAGCGACAGATTCGACAACGACAGTGAACAAGTAATTCGAGTCGATTCCAACTCCAAAGACGACTATTCACAAATTCTTATTCCAGGTTTTTGCAAGTGGATATCTCAATGCAAAAGGACTTATCAAGGGAGTCCAGTGAGCTTGAAAACACCTATGCGACCTGCAAAGGGCCTATAGGGCCACCCGTGGACCCCTTGTCGCTCTTGGTGAGATCGTTTATTAATTCGAAACCTTATCTTTAGTGATCATCTCTTTTATTTCTCTCTTTATAATTAGTAATTGAATTTTTATCATTATTTTGACGTGACTATTATTTGACATTTTGATTAACGGATTTATTATTGTTAATTATTGGGGTGATTTACAGAATTAATTTTTGTTGTTATATCTAGAGGTGATTGTTCTACAATAAAGTTTTATCGTGAGAGTTTTGATTCAGTTCTCAGGGTGGTGTATTGAGTATAATTGTTGGTGTTTTGATTCAGTAGATAAGCTTTTATTGAGAGGAATTTTATTCAAATTGAGTGTAACCGAATAACGAACACAAAATTGAAAAAGTGAGGACTTATGGGTAGACCAGCGCATGTTACTGTGTCAAGGTATAATAGTAACAGATCATTATTGAATTACTGATTAGCAAATCATATATTTTAGAAATGAGTTCTACCCTAATGGCACTCAAAAATCTTTACTAAAAAGATCATCGAAATGTCATGTCTGGGCGAACTGTCCGCTGGAATTTGAAGAAACTTCTATGACTGATTTTTGAGCATCGAAAAAAGGTGGTAGACTTATGAAATCCAATGAAATACAAAGATTGACAACTTTAGCCAGAAATCGAATAACCACATCCTACTATGACCTACAATTTGAATTTGTAAATATAGAATGTCCACCAGTTTCTCCCATAACAGTTCTCGAATATTTGCATCAACACTTTTAACGCCGCTTCACAAGACAAGACGAGTTGGTTGATGCAAACATCATACTTTTACCAGGTGGAATCGATGGTGGTTTAGCGATGATTTTGACTATTTGAGATATTTTACTTTGTGTTATTGTGTAATTACTTTTGTATTTGTGATTGAAAGAATAAAATTTTATTGTAGTCGTTTGATTCAATTGTTTGCGAATACGTTATTCACAGAAGTGACAGGGTTAGTAAAGATACGAGCTAAAATTACAAATAGTTTCAATATTTCAAAATAAAAGTGTAACCCATATGAAATCAGTCCAGAAATGTCACAGCAATATACCAATTCATCATTAGTTTTAAAGATTTTGTAAAATTCTAGATCAAGATATCAAAGTACTGGCAACCAATAAGTTTATTTCTTATATTCTTCAAGCCAACTACTCAATTGACACTTGGTATATTTAAAAAGGTCGTAAAGCTCGTCTTGTGAAAGTAACTTTGGTTATTTGTCTTCATCGAGATTGTATAATTACTGTTATTGTCATTCTCTGAAATTTCAGAAATCTTCAGAGTTTGTATAGGAAGATGCTTATTTGTATGCTTATCAGGTAAGCAGAGCTGGGGGAATAATTGGATATTTTATCTTTTATTTTGTTTTCTTGTTTATACCTTTTATCTTAGTGATACATTAATAATAGTCCTTGTATGATTAGTGGATTCTCTCCAGATCATCGGCATGACAAACGGCATACCACTTTATCAAGGATGTAACACAAGTAATATAAATTATGTGATGGTCCAGTTCTTGTCTTGTTCTTCAACTTTACATCCAAAAAAACATGATTTATTTTTAATTTTCATTGATAATTGATTTTCTCTGACCAATGATCGTAAAACATCGAAAAGAATAACTGAAAAATGTTTTTAAAAATGTATTACATATAAACAGAATTCAAAAAATTTTATTGAGTAATATTAAAATTTTCATAATTTTAATTTTGTATTATTTCACGATCCTGGGGTGCTACAAATGTAATTTATATAACCACCACCCCGATGCAAAATTGTTGAAGACCACTGTATTTAAAATTAATTTTATGTTTAAATTAAATTTAATCCAATAAATATCTGTAATTAAAGAAACCAAGAATTATTACCTCGGTATAATTTTCCAATATCTAAATATAAAATATCTTGTCAAAATGTGTAAAATGGATTTAATAAATAGAAATTAATGTGCAATGGCCAATTGTCATTAATATCAGTAACGATGACTAAAATATTTGAAAGTTATTCTTTGATAAAAGTTTCTTTTCATAAAAATGTACAATTAATTAAATAAAGTTTTATGACATTACTGCAATACAGGCCAAAAATGATAAGAAAAATATTTTTTTACAAATTTCAATACATTTTCTGCTTTAACCATTTTTCAATCCTTGTAATCCTTATTTTCCTTTTTATATTGCCATATAAATTATTTTTTTAATATCTCTAATAATTGTGAAATATATTTCAGAGGCGTTTTGAACCCACAAAAAATGAAATGATTAAATCCCAAAAAATATATGAAATATTTTTCTCATAATAAATCTGTTTATTCATAAAAAAGAATTCATTAAAAGTACCATGTTTAAAACTTAAAATATTTTTCAATATCGATCCGAAAAAGCATACATTAGATCTTTTGATAATTTTTTTTATTATTAATTATAATTGACTATTATTTTTATATCAAATTACAGTACCTGGCCATTGAAATAGACTCAAACAAAAAATACGTTTTTTTGACGTAAGAAATTAAACCAATTTAA
>JBBMKC010217244.1:0-22721 GCA_037834085.1 Bipalium vagum
TAAATAATAATTTCAATTTTTATGTGACACTTAATCATTTATGATACTTTTTCTCATTTTATTTTATATTTTTCATTATTATTAAGACGTATTCCATTTTATAATACTTTTATTTTAAATTTTATGATTCGTTAACACTACATTGTTTTCTTTTTATAACATATTTCGTTAAAATTGTTATTTTTAAAGAATCCATACTTTTAATAAAATTGTTTAAGGAGACATGAATTTTTAATTTTTTTCAAGACATTATTATTTATAAAAAAATAAATTGTAATTATTTATATTTTAATATTATCTTTTTATTCCTTTTATAAAAAATCATTTTTAGAAATATGTTTCCTTTAGAATAACTTATTACCTTAATAACAGGATTTATGATTATTATTATTTTATTAAAATAGTTAATGATTCGAATTTTATAAATTATTTTTTATTCTTATTATTTTTTCCTTTTATTATTTTCCTATAATTTTACAAAGATTTTAATTGTAATACGATAATCTGACAGAAAAATAATAATAAAAATATTTTCAAATGAAAAGAATTGTAATTATTTTTCTTTATTTTTTAATTTCTCCAATGAAAAAGAAAAATAAAAAAATGTGAGAGATTATATTGATTTTAATTTAATTTTTAAAAATTTATTTAAATCAAGAGCTTACGGTTAAATATTTTAATTTGATGTGGGTCATTTTCAATGTTAAGAGCAAATCGATTCTTGTTACTGTGAAATACAAAAAATGTAATAATTCTCAGATGGTACTCGAAAATAACAGATTTTTTATAATGTCTATTTAGACAAGGATTTTTGCAAAACTTTTTCACTGTGTGCCTCTTTCTTTGATAATGTTCTCATTTCATTAGTGAATCAATTGACGAATACCCTGGAAGGAGGTGTGGAATTTATATATATATATATATATATATATAAATGTGGTAAGGATAAATAGTACTTAGAATCTGCCAGATATATTGAAGATACTTAAGTAAAATTATGCATGAAAAATAATAATCATTAAAAGTATGAAATATACGATTTTTTTAAATATTTTAATTTGTGTTTGAACTAAATTAGATTGTTTCAAAATAAATGTTCAAAGATGTGAAATTTTGCGATGTAATTCCAATTTTTATCATCTAACAAAGATTATTAATTAGCTTTAAAAAATATACGGTGGAGAATTGCAGTCTAGGGTCACCAATTATAATTGGGTTCGAGAATTTTCATCTGGTAAAACAAAAGTTTTCGATACATCCAAAAGTAGAACACATGTCAAAATTATTGAAGAAATTGCTGAAAAAATTTAAAGATATTGTGAAAATGAACGAAAAACTACTAATACACAACTTTCTGAGAGGCTAAAAATATGCAAATATTCAGCTGCATCTAGAGTCAATTTGAATCTGAAAGTTATGTAGCAAGTTCGTACCGAGATTTCAAACGACTGAGCGAATGACTAAATAAAAAATGAACTATGAAAGAAATCTTCGTCTTCTAGATGCAGTTGTACCAATTTTTATGGTTAATAATAATTACAGATCAGACCTTCCTTATCTTAAAGATAGTCAAAGGAATGAGTTTTCCAAAATCAGAAGCAATCCAAAGTCTTGCTACTCGTAATTTCACATCGTAAATATTCCATGTTGAACGTTTTTAAGGATTGAAATGTCATCTTGAAGCTAGATTTTACTGAGGAAATCCGAAAGTCGAATTACTACAGTAATCTCATACTTGAAACCCGTAGCATCCAACGCAACCCATGCTGCCAGGAGCTTTTTTTGTTTTTTATGATAACCTTCCTATTTACAAATCCAAGAAAACCAAAGAAAAATAACAAAAGTTGATTTCTATAGCTGGATTATCCTCCATACAGGTGGAAACAGTGTGTTAATCTAAACGACAGTTATATCGAGAAATGAAACATGTGTGTGTACTGTTAAAATTTTTATTGAGTTTTTTCAATATTTCTGATAGAGTCTAAGTTCATTTTAGCCTTACCACGCATATATAATAATCAAACGAAAAAAACAAATAAAATTGTTAATTTTTAGTTGAACAATATTATTCAATGTGTAAGTGGTTACATTAACTTGTAATCAAAAGTTCAACAACCTCCAGTAAAAACATTCTAAAATTAACCTATCCAAATTTGTATCAAGTATAAAATTAGTTTTCTGGGGTCCATTAATAGTTCACGTAAGGCAGAAGAATCCTTATAACAATAATAAAATTTTGTGAAGATTGTTTATTTTTCACATTTTATTTATTTCTAAACTGAGTTTAAAATAAGCCTGAAAATCACTCTTTACTTTCTCTTGTGAATGTTAACCAATGATTCAGCATTATTATTAGCAATATTAATATTATTATTAATACTTTTTCATGTTATTATTATATTTATATTTATTATTATAATTGGCTATAATTTTTTAAAAAAATTATTATTATTTATTTTCACACTTTCTTTTCTCCTTTAATCTCTATGAAGAGGCTAATCAAACTTGGGGATTTTTTTTTAATTATTTACTGTTATTATTTTAAAATATTTAAAGAGTATGAATGAAATTTTAAAAATAAAAAAAAGAATTTCCAGGACTGAGAAAGTTTATTAAAATATTATTTGTTTTATCACTTACTAAATTTATTCGAAAAATGACTTGTAGTTCTGATTGTAAACCGATTGATATTAACAATTTCCTAAAATCAACATTATTATTATCAATATTATTATCATTACTGATATTTTTTGATTTATTTATTTTTGATTTTTATATTTTTTTATTATTATATTTTTATTATCAGTATTATTATTATTATGTATTTTCCATACTTTTTCTCCTTTCATCTTTTCAATTGTAAGCCTAATAAAATAAAAAATCAATTCTTAGGAAAAACAAAAACTGTAATTGCAAATAAATACTTTTAGTAGGAAGGTAGTCATGATTTCATTCATTGTTAAAAGACTTTTGTTTTTATTAAGTAAAGCGGCACTCTTATTAATGGGCATAAAGTTTTAATTTACTTTAAGGAGATTCGAATCAAAGATCCCTTTGATGTTGTTAATTAAAGATTTTCCTATTATTTTTAAAAGATAAAATATCATTCAAAACATCATAAAAGGCCGAGAAACAATTTAAGTCTTTGGGTTTTTTGTTACAAAATGAATTGTAACTCCAATAAAGTCTTTCAGATGATTATTACCTTAATGGACATTGAAATCATTAGTGCATTCTCGTAGATTTTTGCAATGAAATTCATCCAGAGATGAAATCTTTGTCGTTTCATCACGATCTGTTTCATCAGACTTTGAAGACCTTGTTCTGATAAAATTTCCCAGAAGCTGTGGTTTGAATAAAAACATCACTTTGTTTATTAATTCAGTGAGAATAATGCGATTTGCAGATAAGGGATGTCTGCTCACTCAGATTATCAAATAATCAGATTAAAATAATAACATAATGAAATTAGTATGATAATGTCCATTGAAACAAAAACAACAGAAACCGGGTATGATGAATTTTCGTCTACTTACAAAAAATATTAATAACATGCTTAATATTGCAGTCTGTTTTCCATATTCATTCTCCACATATTATCGGTCGGTAAAAGTATTAGATGTATTAATATAATATTTTGCAATCATCAATAAAGCCTTTTTACTAATAATTTAAAACTTCGAGCTCAACAATATTCATAATGGTACTGACTCTTGTATTTATTTATTTATATATTTCTTATATACTTCTGTATAATCTTTGTTTTCTTCTGTTAGATTCATGTACATTAATTTAATAAAGCAATACTCCATAACGATTTACCAATTGTACATGCAAATTGTAAGAGATCATTTCCATTAGAGTTTTTTGTATATTCATTATTCAAAAGCTGTTATGATAAGACAATATTATCAACTGTCAAACCATGCTTTGAAAATGTTTCTCATGACTACATCTACTGTTGAGTGTGGCATAAATAGGTGGAATATCGTCAGATTCGAAACGTTTTTCTTTATTATTTATATTTTTTTCTATTTCTCCAAAAATAAATATCGCTGAGGAAATGCGGATTTCTCGTGATGATTGTTTTTTCCATTTCTATAGGAAATGTAAAATGTAACAATAAATGTATTTTATTTATGTAATGTTTTATTAATTATATATTATTTGTGTGATATTTTCAGTTCAGTAGGAATTTAATGTTTTGTCTTACTGTTCATTCTGTAAACAATACTTCACCTAACTTATTGATCTTACGCAGAAATAATAAAAAAACACAAAGCCTTAGAATAAAAAATTGAGAAGTTTATTTTCAATATATTAAAATCAAATAAAATATCGTACAGAATATCGTCAGAATTTTGTGCCGGGCTTTCAGAAATAAAAAAATATTTTAAAATTTAAAACGAAGCTATAAAATAGAGTATATTTATTTTATTCAAAAAAGTTTTAAATTATTAATCAAGCATCAAGCAAAACTTAAAACAACAAAAAATCAAGTGTTTGAAAAAGTATTTGTATTTTACATCACACTTTGGTTGGGTCATTATTCAACCAATAAAAATAGACCTAAGAACACCAAACAATGTTCATTAATTAAGATTAAAATATTTGATTAAAATAAATCAATGTTGATGAATATTTTATTTTAATAAAATATTTTTATATTTCTATGTCATAAAGAATCAAAAGAAAATATGGTAACGGTATAGTATCTCCCTTTTCAATAATTAAAATATTAAATGAAAGAAATAAAAGTCTCTGACTCATACCTTAAAAATTATTAAGTATCGCATTGATGTTATTTGAATTTTCGCTGTTTCTTTTAAAAATTAAAACAAAAGATTTTCTATATGTATATGTTAATTAGCGATTATCTTCAATTTTAAAGTTAGTTATTTAAGAAAGAAATTTTGGTTAAATTGTGACTTCTACGCAATTTACTAAATAGACAATTTTCCAATTTGTATACTTAATATATATTTTAGAACATGTATTTTATAACGTTTTTAATCTTAAGAAAATTAAATCAACATGTTCGATTTCTCCTTTAATTTTTTTCTAATTAATTATTATTAAATAAATTGAGACTCCAAGCATAATAATAGATATACGGATATAAAATCAAAAAGGAGTAATTAATTTGAACAATATCTCTGATCTGGCTGTTCAGCTTATCGGGTTTACTGAAATATATGTATTAGGTTGGCCGGAAATAAATTTCGTTTTTAATATACAGTTATAAAATTTAGTTTTATAATTAATAAGATTTTGATTATTTTTATTGTTATATATCAAAAGAAAGGTCATTTTTGCTCTATATAACAATGCTCACCCATACGTTTCAATGATCACACGCCACAAATTACATAACTTGGTATATGAAACTCTCGACCATTCACAATATTCTCCCGACCTTTCGCCTACGAACTATTACTTTTCCAAAGATCTCGACAGTTCCGACGCGACAGACAGTTCAAGAATCATAACGATGTCCAACAAACATCTTCAACGACTTTGTCGACTCCATAAATCCAGAATACAATGCTACGGGAATAATTAATCTTGTCATTCCTTGGCAGAAATGCATTAATGATAGTGGTACTTATTTCGATTAATAAATTTTGGTTTTACGGTATTTATTTCCGGCCAAGCTAATATTAACAGAGCTCAAACCCACTTCATTGCCCAGAAAGGGATGGTTAGAATTGAAAGTAATAGAGATTTGTGAACAGTTATTTCGATTAAATGCTAAATAATAGTTATGGCCAGATAATGACAGTTTCAAAGTTGCTTTTATATTTTCTTGTATTTATATTATTAAGATATATCAAGTCTTCCAATAATGGTATCTATATCTTTGTTTCAAAATTTCAAAAAGATAATAAATAAATCAATACATTGGAATTTATCAATTTAAAGGTTTATTTATTGCAGAATTTAATTTCTTGTATAAATTAAAGTTTTAGCTATATTTAGTTAGTATTTTTTTATATTATGCGATACGAATAAAGACCAAATCGAATCATTTTAAGATATCTATGGAAAAAAGGCCTCAATACCAAAGGCCACAGCTGAAGATTTATGTTCCATAGAAAGTAAAGACTTAATTGATAAACTTACCGAGTCTAATTGGTTTAAACGCTTTAACAATATCGGATTGATCTCGTTCCGGCTGGCATAGCTTAGTGAATGACAAGATTTTACAGACAATGATGGTAATTGATCAGACTTTGACGCATCTCCGCCTATGGCTGCATTTTCTCGTTCACCTTTGGTTTGGAAGATTAGAAAAAGTTAAAAAGGCTTGTCACAAATGTCTTACCTCCAAAAGCAAGGAATTATATTTTCTTCAGATTCGACAGTTAGTAGAGATAGCTTGAATCCATTGAAAACAAAAGATTTTATTTGGAAGATTAATTATCTTTTGTTCTTCTTTTATGTACATTTTATTAAATGTTGTTTTATGGGAGAAGAGTTTTGATACGCCCTACTATTAACATAAGTTTAAATTTTCCTATTACCTCAAGGGTCGTGTTTATGTTTCAAGTCAGTTTGACATTATCCGAAAACTACAAGGTAATCATGTTGAATTTAAGAGTTTATTAAAAAATTATTTTTTCAAAACCATTTCAAATATAATTATAAATAATATTTTCTGATGATACAATTACCATCGTGATATGTTAGTAAACATTCATTTGTTGTGCAATTGAATTTCCAAGATAAACAATGAGGAGATGAAAAATAAAATGAAAAAAATATCAGATAAATATATCAATTTCTTGTTTTCTTTTAAATATTCTTTTATCATAAAATTTTGCTTAACAGGTGGGGAATTATCAAGTTTTATGAAATTTGAATGCTGTGAGAACATAAAACTTTTAAAGAATAATTCAATTACAATTTTAAAAATTTACTTATTTTATTTTTTCTGAAAGAAATTTGAATATATTCATTTTTAAAAAAGGAAAATTAAAACAAAATATTTAAGATTGAATAAAAACACAAAATATTGAATGAAATTGGCGTACGATCAGAGCCTCGATGATATTCGTATGAATATAAAAATAAATTTAAATAAAACACTTTATTTGGAAAAATAATACAAAAACGTTATTGAAAACGAAAGGGAGAAATATTTTTATAATATTTAAATATAAAATAAAAATCAATGTGAAATTTCTCTTCTCAAAAATGTAATTGCCAAAAACGTAATCTGTCATTGACTTAGGATAATGAAAAGAAGCGTAAATAACTTACATGATTTGTTTACTTGATTTGTTTTTGTTTACTTATGAAGTTGGAAAGTAAATAGAGATAAATTGCATTGGTATTGATTTTGGAATTGGTCGTGACAGATAATAGAGTAACCAATGGAGTAAAGTGGTTGATATTTATTATCTGAATAGGACAGTTTAACTAAATTGATAATGGAAAAAGAATTATTCAAGGAGCCTTTTTAGGTATTGGTAAAATGTCAATAATCACTGTAATTTCAATTTGTTGACATTTTAATAGAGCGATGAACGGGAATAATTTAAGATTTAAAGTATTTATTAAGATTTAGTTAATAATAGCCGCTGTGAGACCGACATATTCTCAATATTTTTACTTGGACTCTTCCAAGGTGCTGATACTAAGTGATTTAAAAATTTAAAGTAAAGCTTGTTATTTATGCAAATCATTTTTTATTAATGGATTAATTCGCATGATAAAGAAAGGAGCTCAGAAAAATATAAAGCTTCCCTCTTTTTAGGTAAATGGCAAATGATTTTTAGAAAATTGTGATTTATTAGACCCAGAGCTAATCAAAAAATGATAAAACTTATAATTTTTGGTTATTATCCAAATCTTCTTATTAGCAATGATTCAATCTTAGAGACAACTTTTCTTGAACAAGCCATCTTTCCTAACTATTTAACTGAGAGATTTCAATGCTTAAATATTGTTCTCTGAACCTGATTTTTCCGAAAGAGTATTCAAAATATGTAATATCTACCAAAACTTAAATGTTGAATTCTGACCTGCAATAATCAGCAATCGACGCAGACATTCTTTTTCATGTCAATGTGAGACCTCAGCGTTCTTCAATCTACAGGCAAACACACTTACACTTGCTATGAGAAATTCTTCCACATCCAATGTACTCCCATGACATAGCTTCTACAGATTTTCATTTATACAGGTTAATGTCACATACTCTTGAAGATAATCAATTCAATTCGTACGAATAAGTTCAAAATAGGTTTTCGAGATGGATCCATTCTAAAGACAATTTTTAGCCACAGAATATCCATGTGGCCAGAGTTAAGAAAGAACATCATTTTTATTTTTCATAAAATAAATATTAAAATTAGTTTAAAAAGTTTAAAATTAATAATATAAATATAATATTAATTGATTGTTTCAAATTTTTTTCAGTTCTTAAATCCTTTTTAGATTAACCGTGATCAATTACTTATCTTTTTTATAAAACTAATTTTCAAATAATAATATTGTTTGTTGTACCTAGAAAGTTTGTCTTAATTTGAACATCATGAAGAAAAACTTTACTATTCGATCAAAATTATATGAATAGAATAACAACAATATTAGAAGATTTACTAGTCTCATTTCAATCAACTCGTACGTACCTTAAAATTGATATAAGCAGCATTTTTAACTGTCAAAAAATATGGGTTCGTGAGGTATTTGAGGATATAAGTTTTAAAATTAATTTTATATATGATTTCTTAAATAAATCCAAAAAACATTTTTGCTTGAAAATGGTTTTTTAGTCTTCTTTTTAGTTTGGCAATATAGCTAATGACATCCACTCTCATTATTTATCTTGCTTATCTGCATAAAAACAATTGAAATAAAAACAATAAAATAAAAAACGTGGAAAGATTGCTCACTACCAATGTGATTAGTTTCCGACCCATATTATCATTATATATAGTTTCAAAATATTAATTATACCTATTGTCCTTATCTTGGTAATCAGACTGAAATCTTTTTATTCCCACTGGCATTAAAACCTTGTCTGTAGGTATTCACTATTTCCATATAATATTTAATACAATCACTTTATGAAGCAAGTTTTTTGTAGATTTTTTATCAAAATTTTAATAACTTTCATTAACACAAATTTTATATTTATAAAAAATGTATAATAGGAAATAAAATATAAGTTTTGTGTCAATTTTAGGTTGTGTCAAAAGTTTCCTTGATTTTGATAGTTTAATTTACTTTAATCAAAATCAAAATTTTAATATCATTGATATTTTACTATCAAAACATATTTGTCCATTTTGTTTAAATAAACAAATCAATGTGTTTATTTGAATTATACTTATAGTAAAATGAATTTAGAAAAGTTGTAATTTCAAATTTGATCCCTTTATTATTGGAAAAGGGAATTGCTGCCACCACAAGGACTATTTGTAATACGGAGATGTATCGTTGCCTACAGCGCAGTTTTAAATTTGGTTCAAAGAGTTTCAAAACGGAGATATTAGTCTCGACGATAATATCTTGAAATAATAATAATCAAAATATAATGAAAATATAATAAAATTAAATTTTATTAAGAATTTTATATTCTAACCAAAATATAATATTGTCCTTTTTATTTCTTTTATTAATAAATAAAGTAAATATCTTCAGATAATTGACAAAAACTAAACCTAACTACCTACCAGTATCACATAGATACCTGGAGGAATTTCAATTAATTTAAGTTCGATAGTTTTACTGAATGTGTAATTAAATAATTAATTACCATAATTCCATATCAATACCAACATTTAAGGTGAATAAAATTTTCAATTTATTTTTAATTTATATATTCTCTTTAAATTTTTTTCTGTCTACTAGAATTCAGGGAATATTTGAGAGGAATGGGCAGTTTTGAGCATGAATTATTTGTGTACCAGTTAGAAAACAATATAAATAATCCCAAAGAAATTAATTATATATTCAATGTTTATTATTAAGAACAGTATGTCATCATATTATTATATATATAAATGATAAGCTATGAACATAATGCTCGGGGAATTATTAAAATTTGATGAATTTCAATGGTTCTTGTCAATTGAGAAGAGAAAATTCCCAATAATTACATGTTTTATTAAATACTCTTTTTCATAAATAATAATATAATTATCATATTAATTATTCAATCTAACAAATCTTGTTCATTTTATCGATATATAATATTATTCTCAAATATCATATTTATAATAGAATAATTATTTTATAGAAAATCATAATAAAAAGGTACGTGATATTTCTAATTTATCACAAATGATGACTTATGTATAATATATTCTCCTATAAACGAAATTAATGAAAAATATTCTGAAATATTTTAAATATATTTTAAAATTTTACTCATTCTAAAAATTTTAAAATTGATTTTAAAATTTTTTAGAAAATCAATAATTTAGGAAATAGTTGCAAAAATACTTACAAAATTTGATATTTTTATTTTTGAGAAAATGTAACTTAATTTTAATACGTCGTTTTCATATTTCTTCCTCAATAATGAAATATCGATTGATATTATGTTTTGTTTAAACACTTAAATAAATTAATAATTTGACCAGAGTTATAAATATTCAAATTTCAAATGTCATTGGTTAATTATATTATCGAAAATATTATATTATATTATGTTATCAAAAATAATGTGTATTTTGAAATTATTATTATTTTTCAGTAAAGATTAACTCTGTTTTTAATCTATTTGAAATTATAATTTCTATGAATTATTGATTATTATAATGATTATGATTATCATAATAATTACATATTAAAATCCCATGGTTTGATAAAATTTTTTGAATTTTAAGATTGTTGTTGCTTAATACATTATCGGAATGATATCTTCTCTTATCGATTACAAACTAATAAATTTTTAATAATAATCATAAACAAAATGAAAAAAAAGAAATCTTTCATCTGGCGAATTATATGTTCATAAAAAAGAAATATTTCTGTTTCAATATTGAATAAAGGACAATCCAAAAGAAATTGTTGAGAGTCCTATGAAAAGATAACTACAGATCTACAGTTTACATTAATGAAGTTTTAATCTAAAAAATGATTTTAAAAATAATTTTGTTTAAATTCAGCAGAATAACTAAAATAATTTAAAAATTATAAATATATTCTTATGAAATACTTAAGTACCCATAATGGTAAATTGGTAAATAAGAGATTTTCAAAAAAATTTTATTTAAAGTATTATTAAAAAAACTTAAAAATCAATTTGGATATTTGAATAAAATAATTTTGGATAATTTTTTTATTTTTGTAACTTTTTACTTAATATCATAATATTTTTAGGCCAATATTTTATATTCTTATATATTTTATTACAATATTTATTTAATATATGAAATATAATACATTATTTAATATATTCATTATTATATATTATAAATTTATGGAGAAATAACTTTGTTTTCTTAATTATTTTGCGTTTGATTTTGATTATCTTTTCGATAAAAACCCATCCTTTTATATATAATATAAAAGTCCAATGCATAGATAATAAAACAGCACAAATGTATTAATTAATTATGTTTTATATAGATTCAATAAAATTGATTTTTATTTATTTTATTACTCTTTCATTTCGAATAGATTATTTATTAAATTTTATAAAAATAATATTTACAGATTTCATAATTCTTTGATAATTTTCATTTAATAAGAACGTCTTCTCTAAGTAAGGGTTTTTTTAATTATATGCCGTACATAGATAAAATCATTATATATAGGAAGTCTGATATGAAAGGATTAAGAAATAGATAAAATCATCTCAAGTGGTTAATAAGATATTCTTATTCTAGTATATTCCAATTGAATTAATATTATAAAATGACATTTCTGATAAAAATAAAAATTATTATAATAAAATAAATTGTCAATAAAAACATTGATAATGTTATTAACTCATTCAATACAATTGTAGATTTGGTGAAAATAATAATATCTCGATCAATGAAATGCTTTTATTGCGTAGAATTCGAGAGAAGGCTGTAGTGAAAAAATATTATATTAATTGCTAAACAAAAATTCGATATAAACAATTTTTTCGATATTAAAAATTTATTTGGTACATGTGATTGCTTATGTCGAGCGGTTACTGAATTATTATTTATTTGAACTCAGAGATAAAAGTTCACATTAACCATATCATTTTTTTTCGATTAAGTTTAGAAATACATGTGAAAATTCTTATTTTACTGTTCCTTTCTGAAAAAAGCAATTAGAAAAATAAATGGCGATTTTGAAAATTATAAGCCTGCTAAGATAAGTTACAATAATAAGCATTATAATAGCGGAAATAATTAATTTATTTTAGGTTGGTTCAAAAATAATGGAAGTTTTTCAATTTATTAATTTTAGTTGTTTCTGTGTCAATATTTTAGAGTAAATTTTTTATTGCTATTTAAAAGCATGTTTTCTGCTTAATAATTAAGTAGATAGTTGTTTAAGTGCATCAATTTTTTTAATTTGTTAGCCATTTTAGAAATACTTTCATAACCAGACATTTGGATAATTTTGTTCCACGAATTCAATCTTGATGGTGATGCTGTGTAAAGAACAAGAAATGTAATTCAGACATATCAAGCAGTTTCTGAACGAAGCAAGTATGTGGTTTAAACAGGGTTATTGAAGTTCATTAATGAAAAAAAATGATGGAACTAGACTCAAAAAAATCAAACGGGGAGTTGCGAAAACATCAAATTTCATCATAAAACACTTGAACACAATTGAAAAGGTTAAGAAGCTGGACTAATTTGTACCGTAGGAGTTGATTGAATATCAAAGAAATCGCTGTCCTGATAATCTGCTCAATGGTTGAATTATGGTGAGTGTCCTAGACAATTTTCAAATTTAATGTCGCACTCAAAAAATTTTATGGTGATCGTTCTGTGGTCGGACTCTGTTCTCATTCATCAGAGCTCTCTAAAATCTCTTGAGACCATTACTTTTGGTATAGATATGTACGACAAAAAGATTTGATACTAGAAAAACTTTAATGATAACAACTAGCTTTAGAAAATTGCTTCATGAACATATTCGGCCACACAGCAAATATCTATCAACAAAATTTGTATAATCCTCGATATGAAGCACTTGATCATTAACCATACTCACAAAATCTGGCGATCAGACTTTTGCAGTGTGTATGAATATGCTTATTTAGAATTGACACTTTGATTATATAAAGTTTTGTTTGAATTTTAAATTATTTGATAAAAACAGCCATTTTTTTCAAAGACTTATATTAGTAACAGAATATCATGACACATTTTCATGTGACACAAAATAACTTACGTTGATGCTGAATATGAAAAAATTATCAGGTTATTCGAAGATAAATCTTTATCTATCATAATTTTTAATTAAGGATACATTATCTATTATTATTATCTATTATACATTATCTATTATTATTGAATCTTGTCTCGAATTGTCATACAAAGAATTTCTTTGCGTCTATTACGGATTATTGCAGCTTATTAGTGGAGTATTTCCTGTTATCATACAGGAGTCATTTCTTATAGTGAATTATAATTTTCCAGATCCTCTTACTTAAAGAAAAACTAGACGCAACATATTTTTATTTTGATTGAATTCTTACGATTGGTCAGATTTTCTACTTGTTTATATTTCGATCAATTAAAGAATGTGAGTTGATGGTGTTAAGTCCTTTGAAAGCCTCTAGTAACTCTTTCTGATAATCAGTCTCAATTACAATCTTCTTCATCTTCCTAAAAATCTTCTTTGCACCCCAATATTTGACCGTAGTTCACCTGTGGATATTACACTTTCTTTTATTCTTTTTGAATTTTATAAAGTAATATTTTTGTATGCTTCAAATGAATAAAGAAGCGCCATTTCTCTTTTCCTGTAATGATTTGGTGAAGAAATCGCTCCATACAGCCATGTATAATTCGGTGTCTAATAAGATCTTGATCTGCAATTTTTAAGCGACTTTCTTTGAATTTTCCATTTAGTTGATTTGACTCACAAGCAAACAGTTTTTGACTAAACCATTTGAGTTTAGATGATGGAAAACAACTTTGTATTGCTGTTCATCCTTTAAAATAATATGCTGCATGTCTCACAGTTGTCCACTTTTACGATTGTAATCATTTGGTCATCATCGACATTAGATGACCGACTGATATTTGGAATGCCTTGAAACGTAAAATGTATCAATTGTGTCCAGACTAAGAGATGTTTTCAGTAAGCATTTGAAATTTTTTAGACCATTTCTACAACTGTATAGTCTCTCTCTTAAAATAAGATACCAAAATATGTTTGAAATGATGTTTTTGATAAAATTTGTACTTGCATTACAAAGCTGTAAATAAAAAACATGAAAAAAATTTTACTGTGATGATCTTTCAAATAAATGTATTTGATATTAAATGACTATGGAACGGTAAAACAAAACTAAAATTACGGTAAACTGAGCAACAACCTAATAATTCTGTTCAATATGATGTTCTTGAAAGAGGACTGAAAAAATCTGTAGTACTATAAAGCGTATTTGACACAAGGTTCTGGTTAATTTTCAATACTGTATTAACCAAATCTTTTGTTTCAAGTCAATAATAGAAGACAGTTAATGGCGACCTTGTAGACAGAGCCAGAGTCGTTATCATTATTTTAACTATCGACACTTATATTACTAAACACCAAACACATCGAAGTCTGTGGTAAATGTCAACTAACTTCAAATATTTTTCTGCTTCATAGTCGGGCATTCAAAGTATATTTTAATGATTTCTTTAATTCGAATTCCCAGTAAAACTATTTTATTTGTATTTATCAATATTTTTTATCAGTCCTAAATAATTTAAAATGAAACACTTTCATATTTCATTTGAAATTAGCAATGTCTATATTTTAAATGGATTTAGTTAAATAATAATCTTAATAATAATAAGATTATTATTTAATTAAATTATTAAACGTATCTTTGTTTTAATTATTCTAGGTCGTTTCCAAAATAAATAATAAAAGTAAGCACAATTTTAAAATCCTGGTACTGTCAGGTGACTGAAAATATGAAACACGTGATTTTTGAATTCTCTCCGAGGTTTTCAAATCTAATTTTAATACTTTTTTGTGTTCTTAGGTTATTCGGAATGTTAATTCCGTTTTTACAATGAAATTCAAGATTATATTTTTTATTAATAAAAACATTCTCAGTCAACAATATCTTGTCCATTTTAATCCAACACCTTCTTCCATCTGTATGGTAATTTTAGGATACTATTCGTATAAAACTTCTTTTACTGTTTTGCGTATGGACACTTTCACAAATCGAAGATGTTTCCAGCCAAAGAATGCTACAAGAAGCGGAATAAATGGAAATCAGAAGGATCAGATTAATAAGGTGGATGTGGTAGAACAGCCCATCCAAGATCAAACAGCTTATGTCAAGTATCAAACCTGTATAAGGTTTGGTTTTGCCATGCTGATAATCTATTTCTTTTCTGTTAGTTAATGATGGCCTCTCCAGTTTGATATACTCATTTAATTTATTCTGTTGATTGTAGTAAACATCAGAATTGATGGTTCTGTTGCAGCTCAATGAAAATTTCTTCTTGCCAGTTCCACCTTACAGAGACCATCACCTTTTTTCATGGATTACTCTTTGAGGCGAGCGTTGTGGTTGTTCATCTCTTACTGTTATTTTAAAAAATGGATCATTGGCGTCACGCTTGAGTAACAAATTGTATATGTTAATGCGCTAAATAATATCTTTTTCTGTGAGCAAACGTATACATCGACCTTTGTAACATAGCCTAGGTCTTTTAAATGGTTATCAGCAGTGGAATGAGATAGGTGTAACAACCTTTGAATTATCCGAGTTGTCAAATGTAGATCTTCTCTAACTGAGGTTCTCAGTTTGTCCACATCAGTTTTGACTAGTCTTCAGAACGCAGCCAATCTTAAAATTCGAAATTTCTCGAACGAAATCTAAAAACCTACGTTTGATATTGCTGTTATACTGCACATTATTTTGTTCTGGAATTTTGCGGTATTACTTTCTTTTTTGAAACAAAGCAGTAAAATATGCCAAAAATGTAATTTTTCAACTTTAATTTCAAATTTCTCACCTAAAAAATTTAGTAACTTTCCGAACAACCTAATTTATCTTAATAATATTGGACTTCACATCTTATCAATAGTCAATCTATTTTAACAGAATCATGTACAAATCAATAATTATTAATTCATAGTGAAGAAGATTATAAAAAAATCTTATAACTTTCAGCCACCTAAGAATAACGGTTCCAAACTCAATATTCAAACAATGACTCAATTAAAACAAAAATATATTTTCGTTCAATTTGAATCTAACTAGAACAAAGTTGAAAAGAAATGTTCATTTAAAGAGAAAAAATTGAAGGTATGGAGATTTAGTTACGGTTTCAAAATTACAGTCTTCACTGGTGGACTAAAAATGGTTTTTCGATCTCAACAAAATGAACCTTGATTAAATTTATTGTTTTAATAAATATCTGTCTCAGTTCTTAAATTTATTCAGATAATACGGATACTGTCAAAGATTCTTTATTTATATTCTCTAATATTTTACACCAAAAACATTTTTCCACTAATTAAGAAAAAAAAATTTCATATATCAAGTTAAATTTTTCATATTATCCTTTAAACAAAAACTATTTATTATTCATACACCATTTTTCTTTCTTATTACGAAATTGCCAAAATTAAATCCTCTCCTTAAATATTAATATATAAAGATATCATTGTTTCTTCATTATTTATAATAATAAATTTTAAATTTCACTTAGATAAATAACTTTAGCCCACTATAAATCAATTTCAATTAAATATACCCATTTCCTTTCGACAGAATTTTCTCTAAACTGTCACTGTACATTATTTTCTTTTTCTCGGTTTTTTTATTGTTTTAACGATTCCATTTTCCAATAACATTTTAAATTACATAAACTTTTGATACATTTTTTCATTATGTACTTTATCAAAATAAAATAATAAATCTTATTTTCACAAAACATAATCCCAATTACTTTTGAGAGAAAAGGAAAATAATATTCAAAAATAGAATTTTATAAATTTCTTATTTCAAAAATGTTTCTAGACATGTAATGAAAAAATTATCGATCATGATTTAAACAAAATTAAACTACATGACTAAATTGAAACAAGGAGTTCGCACTAATCTTGGAATAATAAGTTATTTATTAAAAATTAAAGTAATATTTTGAATTAATTGTATACATATTTTAAGACATTGTATAAATTAAAAGACGTCTAATATTTATGGTGCACCCGACTTTTAAAATTTCCGAAAAACTGAGCATCAGAACACTTTGAGGAACTCATTTGATATAGCTGCAGCATGTTGCTTTTGTTATATTAATTTTTAGCTTAATTTTAAACTATATAGTATATTATTTAAATTTAACGAAAGTGGTGCTATTAAGATTGCTGCGCTCCTAAAATACGCTCCACTAATTAAAAAAATCACTCTGTAAGTCTGGAGTCTAAAAAATAGCATAACATAAGATATATTAAATTCATAACTATTAAATTAATTTTGACAGAAGACCTACAGTAAAGAAAAAATTGAATTCTTAATGTTGAAAATTATGTATTGATTAAAAATTGTATTTCGCTATCATAATAAAATATAAACTGATTTCAACTTGTTTTAATTATTATATTTACTACAACTACTGCGCCCATTTTTAAATAAAATTAAAGTCTTAATATCTTGATAATTTATAAAACTATTTATTCAAGATAATATCCGTTGAAAAAAAATTTTTACCATTATTGTAGTAATTAGTGGATTCCGTGAGTAAAAACATCCCGTTTTTGACACAAACTATTTATCCAGCTTTTTCCTTGGAAGTAAAGTGCTTTCCAGAGAGAGCTGATTGTATCGATCGAAATATGTGGAAATCTATTGAGCCCATATCCGATTCATACAACAATGACGTAGGACTTTCAAATTTGTGGTTTTCAAATTTTTTATTACCGATGAATAATATGAGGTCTAGGGTTATCATGTAGAAAATAAGTTTCTTTTGTCTCTTCTCTCATCCAATCCCAAAATTTATGCCCCTTTGATCTCACCGAACACAGAACTTTCTTTTTTACCAGTGAATATTCAGCTTCGAAACTGATGGCTTCACCTGGCATAACCCAAGCAGATTTTTGCTTTAAATTGTCGTAATGAATCCATTTGTTGTCTACCGTTACCACTCGATGCAGAAAGTACTTTCTTTCGTATCTTTGCAGTTATAAGGTCGAAAATTAGAAAATAGTAAAAATTTGCGATCAAATTTAGAAGAAAAAAATATCCAAAGTAAAAGTCTGTCAATGTGCAATTAAAATATAATGTCTCTGTATTGATTTAAATTAATTTAAATTTCGTAAAATCTTAAAATAAAATGTAAATTTCACTCTAAAGGGACATCCATAAATAGGGCTTATGGAAGGAAATTGGTTAATAAGATAAATAAACATTAGGAAATTTTGATTTCTTGAATCTGTTGTCTTCATTAGATTTTACTCATAAGTGTTGGGTTTACCCAAGACAACCCCCCTGGGAAAGATAACCAAGAAAAATCATAAAAAAGTATAGATTATAAGAATAATAATAATATTATTATTAATAATAATTAAAATTAATTAATGCTTGAGTAACAATTAAAAATTCCCAGATATTTATATTTTGAAAATACTTAAGAAATAAAACAACCCTCCAAAAGTAATTTTTATTTTTAAAGTCCAAAAGAAGTATTTGATAAATATTAATGATCATCATAAAATAATTTTTATGGAACTTTTAGGGAATTTTAGAATTTTAAGTATGATTTTGAGAATACTTCAAGAATAATTCCCAGATGAAGATCAGTTCTAAAAAGTATTTAAGCAGAGGGATTCTAGCATATTTTCACCCCTCAGAGAACGTACGACTAAGAGATCACTGTTTAATTCAAAAGACTATGAGATCATTGCTTAATTCCAGAAGACTACGAGATCACCATCGTCACACAAGGAGAAGATTGCTAATCGTCATTCTTATCAAGTATACTATTATTACAGCAATGGGACTATGCTTAAAATTCCCCACCAACTAGTTATCGGTGAGCAACCGTTAGGGCTCAGACGACAACTCGGGAGTTTTAGCGATAATAAACTGTAAGATTTTTCCTTTTCTTTTTGTTTTATCTTATTATTTTATTTGAAGTAAACATTAATATTGATTAAGATAGTGTATAAGTAATATTTTGTTTTAATTAGACTTTGAATTAAACATTATATTTTAATTTCTGTTTGATATTAAAGGTACTTGCCATTTTATTAATTCATTTGATTTTATTGTTGTTCGATTATATTTTATTTTGAGAAGTAGCTTGATTATGAAACATTTCAGTCATTAATTGTGATCCCAGACTTTTGATTATCCTTCTGTATTTTTGTGTAGTTTTCGTGATTGTGTGATATAAATACAATTGTTGCTTTACTGATTGTTAATATTTGCACCACCTAAGAGTGCAGGTCTAAAAAGAGTCAGGTCTAAAAGTGATACACTAAATAGTGAATATAAGCAATAATTTAGAATAAGCTGGTTTTAACATTATGGTTTTTATTTTTATACATTACTAATGTATCAATAAATAAAATATTTTCAATTATAATTGAAAATAGATAAATAAACAAATAATTAATTAATTATATAATTCAATCAATAAAAAAAATTTTCAATTAAGATAATAAAAATAAATTTTAAAAATACGAATTACACAAATATTCTCATTAAATAAAAAATGTATAAAATAATAATTTCAAAATAAAATTCATATTATTTTAAACAAAAGAAACCTGATATAATATTGTAAGAGCAAAAAAAAGTTATACTTCAACATCCCTTAAATATTATATTTCACTACCAGAATCAATTCATTTTCCTATTGAGCTTGTGAGATTTATCATGCAAATTTGATTTCCTGAAAATTTTGTTTGGAATTATGGATAACAAGTTTGTTTTCTAAATTTCAATTTATCATTTTGTTTATTGTTATTATTATTATTATTATTATTGTTATTATTATTATTATTATTATTATTATTATTATTATTATTATTAATGTTGTTATGTGCATATTAATTGCTCTTTTATGTTTCAATATAATAAATTTCATTACAGAAGAGGATCATTCAGTCGCAAAGATTACGGATCTGTTGAAATGGTAAATTATTTATTTATGAAATGTTTATATTTATTGTAAATTATTAAATCGATTAAGTCAACATTTAATTAAACAAGATAATTAAATAATATAATATTATAAATAATAATCGCACATTGTAAAACGGTAAAATCATAATACCTTTGATTAAAAACTATTATCATTATATTTTATATTATTTCTTACTTGGAGTCTGTTAATAAGTGACACATTTAATTTATATATATATATATAATTAATAATATATATGAATAAATTATTAATATTTTTATTATAAAAAATTGATCTAAAATAATTATTAAATCTTAATATTTATAAACCTTTTTAAGAAAGAGGATACATTATCCGGATATATTGTCTTATTTTCAATTAGGTAATAATAGATAGGGAAGTTCATTCTACAATTTTATCTCTCTTAATTTGCGTAACAACTCTTTTGTGAAAGACAAGAAAATAAAAATTTATTCGTACATTAATTTTCTATGGTTAAAATTATAATTATCATATTTTTCCCGGTGTTAAGCATATGTGAAAACCATTTTAATATTCTACTTTTTAATTTTTATAAAAAGTTCCGTTATGATCGAAGATGTGCACAAAGAACATTTTTATCGATTTCTCAAACATATTCAAAAATTTTATTCAACCTACATGGTGCTCCCAATAAGTCCATGCAATAACTAGAAAAGCAATTTAATGAAAACACTCAACTTTTACACAGTAATATGTGATATATATAGACATCATTTTTCAACATAAGAGCCATGTACATCCACAAACTTTTGCCAGCGCTAAATCAGTTCAGAGAATGCACTTTCGAAAAAATCTGAGGACTCTTTACGTACGATACTCTCCACCTCTTCTCTCACATCTTCAGTATTTGCAAAATATTTGTCACGCAAATGCTTCTTCACATATCTGAATGGGTAAAAATCACTTGTGGCAAGGTCTTGACTGTGGAATGAATGGTCCAATAGGTCAAATCCACTTTCTTCCAGAACTCGCATGGATTTTGCACTTTATGGACTTCTGCATTGTTCTAGAGAAACCACATTGGGATGCTCCGTTCTTTTCGTCATATCGTATATAATATTCGATAAATAATCTTCAAATGGTCGATAATCTAAGGCATATTTGTAATTCATGTTAATTCTGTCAAAGGGTAAAAATTTAACTATAACATAAGAGAGAATTGTTAAATTTCTCAAAAAGTAGAGAAATTTTACAAACAAAAGCACAACTGAGAACTTAATGGTTAGAAGCTTTGTAAATCGTGTGTTTGTTAAAATGATAAAATTAAATGACTAAATAACAGATGTTTACAGATTACATTTGTCAATACAATTACATATTGATTCTTTCAATTTACCGATTAATAATGATTATTGTTACAATGATTTTCTTTTAGAAAACCTCAAAAAGTACGATTAATTAGAGAAAGATAATCCTTTCCCACGATATTATTATCAGTGTCCCCGAGAATACACTTCATATTCCTAATCGGTATATGAAATATTAACACAGAAAAATATATGGAACAGAAATGAAGCAGAGAAAAAGAAAATTACAGGGGGTGTGTTAGCTATTTGAGGACAAAAATTGATATTAAAGGTAAGTAATATTTTTAATGAAAAGAATGTATATTTTTAAGCAATATTAGAAACTTTATTGTTTTAAGTACACAAGTTTTATTTATTCAATAATATCGTCTTCAGTGTCAATTACAGCTTCAAGACGACTTCTGAAAAGCTTACAAACCGCGATCAAATGGTTTTTGTTCATATTTGTCATAGCAGAACTTATAGAAGCCTGTAATGAATCTTTGGTATTATGAGGATGTTTGTTCGTCTCCTACTCTACGACGCCCCATACGAAATAGTCCGAAGGATTTAAATCCGGTGAGCTAGGTGGCCATAAGTTTGGAGTGACATGATCGTTAAAAATTAGCGATAGCAATTTTTGTGTTTTTATTGCTGTATGGCAGGGACCTGAGTCTTGTTGGAACACATAAAGTTTTCCGTGGCAAATTTTTCAATCCGGGGCTTAACATATGTATCCAGACACTCGATATAAAGAGATTCATTAAGTTTAAGTCCCTGTGTTAAGAAACAGGGTGGCATAACATGACCTTCGTTGATCACAACACCCAATATCATTAAAAATAATGGAAACTTGGTGTGCATAACATTAGAGACTTCAGAAGCACTGGAGCACAGCCATCGATCGTTTCTCCTATTAACCTTTTGATCTTGAGTAAATATTTTTTCATCAGAAAATAACCATAGTATGTTTGGATGATCAAGATGCTTCTTGGTTTTGTTAAAAAGACAGTTCGAGCGGATTAAAAAATTTTCTTTGCTTTTTGCCGATACAAAATGTCTTCTTCTCATGACGTAGGACTTGCATTTTAAATCATTGTGTACCGTTCGTCTTACTGTTGACTCA
>JBBMKC010217245.1:0-12506 GCA_037834085.1 Bipalium vagum
CAGTAAGCCTAACAAGGCTTTTTCATGCACAATAAAAATAAAATCAAATGTGATTAAAATGTTTAACAATTGTCGATGATGAGCTTTGGAGAATCAGCCTCCATAAGCTCTTGCTCTGTTGCTTTAGAATTGTTGTTGGTTGGTGCTGGGACCTCTTTTTCTATGGATCCCAACATACAATACAAAAACATAAACATAAAAAACACTAAAATACTAGAATGTTTTTTTTTTAAATCACAAAATTGTCATTTATTGTTTTTAGAATTTGAGATTGGATTTGGGATATAAAGAGACGGCTATTCCCAGAAATTTGCCCAGCAAACATCGAAAATTATATATATAAAAGATTATATTTTAATTGTTCCAGTTGAAGATGAAGATTATCCAAGGAAGAAAATCGTAGTGGTTTCAATAATTTTTGATTATTATGCCTTCCTTGACAATGCAAGACGATTTACAAAGGGGACCCATCGAGTTTTGGAATCCCTATGTGGCCTGCTAAGGACCTAGAGGACGAAGGTGAGGTATGCTTAATAAGAGTTGCGCCAACAGAGTTAAATTTGTAAGTTATAATAGTGAATGAACACAATATTGCATAGTGGGGGGTTATTGATTTACGAGCGAAAGTTACTTTGATAAAGTACAATAGTAACAAAAGTAAGTTTATTTTTAAAATTATAAAAAAGAATTTCCAGGTCTGAAATTTTTTTAAAAAATATTATTTGCTTTATGGATTAATAAATTTATTCAAAATAATGACTTGTTGTTTTGATTGTAAACCAATTGATATTAACAATGATCATTTTTACATGGTGGCCCAAAACATGAGGTCAGCATTGTATTATTAAATAAAAACTCAACTGTATATTTTGAATGCTTTACCTACCGTTCTATGTAGAATTCGCGTAACGTAGAACCAAAAACGTATGAGATTTCAGAGCGACGGAGTATCAGGCGTAAACAATGGTAGTTATATATGATGACCACATGAATGAAACTCGTAATATCAATTTTGACTTCACTGAAAATGGATTTACCCAGAAGACACAATTCTAGAATAACCTTTTAGCTTTGATGTGAACTCCAAAATATGAATCAAGCAGCCTGTAGCTCTAATGGTATAGTTTATTGGAAGGATTATCAAGATCATGTCTCTACATTATCAATTATTTAGTTCACGTGAAGTTGTGTATTTTATTATTATGAACCCTAAAACTCGATCCTTAATTTCATCTTTCTCCAAAACATCTTTAAAATTTTGGACCAAATAAGTTTTAGTATTGAATCGTAATCTAATGAATCAGAAATCTTTTTGAGTCAAATTTATATATGCTGCATTTTTAGAGTAAAATTACACCTCAATTTGCCAGTATTAATACCAGTATAAATTTACATTAACGCTGTATACTTAGATTACAAACATGTCAAAATCTGGAAGGCATATGAAAGAGCCTCTATAAACCTGAAGAAACAAAAAATATCTCAAGGGAAATATTAAGACGTTGACACACATAACATAAGAGCTAAACTTTACTCAAAATATGCAGTCTGAAGAAGACTTTGTCTTGAACATATAAATACCAGGAAGTCCATCAATCTTTAATTATTATAATTACTATTGATGTAATATTATTAAAAATTGTAAATTTTTCAAGCATTTAAATGCACCAAAAGGTTTATTCTACTTCATCTAAAACTAAATTTAACATATAAAGGTGGTATGGTTATTTATTTAGGTTCTAATTTAACTTTTTTCCTATAATATTTATAATTTTCTGTTATTTGCTGCCAGCCAAACACTGATATTTAGATTATTTAGCAAAAATAATTTATATATTATAACAGTTCCACATTTCAGAAATTTCCGTCCGAATTTTCGAATAAAAGTATTCTTGGTAATTGTTAATAACATTTAAAACTTATACTTTTCATTTAATTTGAATTGTTATAGATATTCATTAAGTATAGTAATATTTTAAAAAATTAAGTTATTTTTATTCATAATCATAATTTTAATTCCAATTAATTTAATTTACTTAAGGATTTACAAATACCAATTTACTATTTTAAAATTTTTAAACAAATATATTTTTTAATCAAAATTTATAGCATCTTAATACATACAAAAAGATTTCATTAACAATACAAAATTAAATGAATGTTTTTAACATCTTATTTAAAAGAGGAAGTTCTTGTTTTATTAACCTATTTCATAAATAAAGATAACCAATCATACTCTGTAAAGTGTGTGATCGCCATTTTGTTTCGCTATTCACTGATTCGCTTTATGACGGTTAGTATTGGTTTATATTTGGCTGTATAGTTTCAATATCTCATTTGTCTGTAGCTTCATTTTTAAAATGTGCTCTTGTTTGTCTGCACTGATAAACATAAATGCATATAAATATCGAAATACAAGGACATTTTAATTATTGATTTCTATTATTTTTCAGTTTCTAGTTTATTTGTCTATTTATGAATCAATAAAACACTTAAACTTATTTTATCCAAATGTGGTATGTTACTACGAAGTACATAATTTGGATGTTGTTAGGTACTCTTGTTTTTTGTATAAAATATTGAATATTTATGAAATGATTGTCTCATTCTTCATACTTAATGAAGTTATAATGCAGCTGTTCACGATCTCTATGATAGACAAAAGTTGAAGCCAATTAGTTTCTGAAGCATGATGCAATGGTTCAGATATTAATTAACCTAATTTAAATTCAGGCTTCATTCAACTTTAACTATACATATTACATAAGTAAATATGTTTAAGGATATTCTAAGATGTTAAGATTTAATATTCTTTTCATCTACGATTTTTGGTTAACTTAATGATTTTTGTTAAATCGTTGATGGATATTAAATTAATGGGAAATAAGGTTGAGTAGTTCTTGTAAATGAAGGTTACAAATAATTTTGCTGAAAGTCGCTTATGTTTGAAATCATAAATAGACAAAACAAACTGTTATTAAATAATTCTGTAAGGACTAGATCTAGCATTTTGTAATTTAATTAATTTAAAATTTAAAGTATTAGATATCAATTATACTTTGGATTTATTAAAGATTCCTGATATTTTGATTGAACATTATTTATTTTTGATATATTAAATAAAACATTTATACTGAATGTACAAACTTTAAAGTAATGCTGATATAATTTTAAAGCGGAGATTTACATCATGATTACTGAGCATATTCAATAGATTGAATTTACTGGAAATTTAGTTGATGACAAATAATTTGTACTTGTGAACTAATGGGCTTATTGTTGGTAATTAGGATATGCATATTAGTATCAATCATTTTAGCAAAATACTTATAATTTGACCAGGTCTATCTGATTTATTGATTCATAGAAATGAATTTAAGCTCGATAGAAATCTAATTTTTTGTGAATCGATTTATAACTTAATACTACGACCAAAGTAAGGTGATTCTTTAATGGATAAGTAAATTTCTAATTCAGATTATAGTTAACAGAGGTACTATCTATTACAAAGTGATCTAATAGGTTATTCAAATAGTATTTGGTATTGTTACTTAGTTTACTTTGATGCTTTTATTTTTCCTCTAAGTCATTAATATAGATTTTCTAATAAAAAAAATTTTTACTAATATGTAAATCACATGATTTTAAAACTTTGGAAGATACATTAATCGTTTTGTTATTGAAAAATTTAATCATTTCAATATGGAATAGAGGTTCTCAACTTCTATATTTGCGACAGTTTTAATACAATCCCCACTAAGTAACTATTTTTGCAAATGTTAATCTTAATCATGTAATTTTTTCATGTTAGGAACTGAACATAAATAAAGCTGTATGTTTAATCACGAAAAACATGGAATTATATTATATATTTCAGCTTGTAATTAAATTTATAAATAAAATTTTATTTTTGATTTATTTATTTACTTTTCTATTTTGTGCTTACCATATTCCTATTGCAAATCTATTTGAAAGAATGGAGAACTAATTTGTTAAAATACTGCTTCAATATGGTTAAATTTGTTAACGTCGACATGAAGGTTCAGATTGTTTCTTGGATCAGTCTTTGGAAGAAATTAACGAAAATCATCTGCATAAAGTCTACTTCTGTATTAAGACTAAATAATTATATGGAAAATTCTGTTTTGTAAAAATTTTGGAAATGGAAGAAGGTGCAACAAAATATCAGAGAGAACCGGATATGTATACAAACAATTGATCTAGAATTGTGTCACTGACATTGAAAGGAAATAATTTTTGACTAAATCGATATTAATAAGGTCAATAATTTTTTCCTATGACCTCATTAACTTTGATTGTAAATGGATTTTTAGCAAATGCAAACTATATGTCAGGTAGATTTAGAAAGTGATTTCATCCGTGAACATGCAAAAATAAAAACAACAATTTTATTCCGTTTGTCAGGTTCAATGTAGTTATGGTTTACAGCATTTAAATTTAAATTTGTCAAATTTCGTTTGTCGAAGCTGAAATTTCATTCTGAAGGATCTGGAAACAAAGATTAATGGAAGCAAATGATAATTTTTATGATAGAATAGACACCAAACTCATTTTTGTTGATCTTAGATAACCCCTGGAAAATCGTCATTCAACATATTGATAACTGCTAAATTAAAAAATGTTTAATATTATAAACTTATTGATATTGAGGTTATAGTTAAATTAATTTTTTGTATTGTTATTAAATGTTAATTTTAATGAATATATTAATGAAAATTTCGTATTTTTAAATGTTAAATAGTTCAGTAATAAAAATAAGTTTTCATTATCAATCAAAGTTTAAGAAAAAAAGATTCGTGTTTTTAAGAACTTGAGTTAATCATATTCTATAGGACCTAAAATTAAAGTATTAAGTACTGATAAATAATACATAACAAAAATTATTCGCTAGTTTGACCCGTTGTTGTCACATTTCAAGATTTATTTTGTTTGTTTATTATGTATATGATTTCATTATAGAATCACTTTAATTTTTTATTTTATTTGAAATTTATTTAAATAAATAGTATATTTAGTTTTAGATGCTCACATTTTTAAAATTTACTTATTTTGTGAATTGAAAAATATTAAAAATGAAATTTAATAAATGCAATACCGAAAAAAATTATATTTTCTATTATTTTTAAATGATAATGGTAGAAATGCCAACTGTGAGAACTAGCTTAAAACTAGTTAAAAAGGAGTATAATTAGGCCAACTTGGTATTCTATTTTTGAATTTTTTCTATACCTTCACTTATATATATGAATTATTTATAAAAATAGTTTTTAAAATATTTAAACAAATAAATTATATTTTAATGAAAATTAAATTTTTGTACTTAATTACTTCATATTGTTTGACATTTGAAGTTCATTTGATTTTAATTCGATAACACTTGTAAAAACTAAATACTTTTATTTTTTAAAAATTCTGCGAATGAATTTTACTTATATTTAACAATTTATTTATTGACTCTAGTTCAGCTTATAAAAGATTAGATTAAATAAATGACTTCACTCTCTAAAGGTTGATTCGTTAATATCATCTTTCTACTAATTTTTAAACATAAAAATTAAGTAAATAAATATAATTTTTATTTAAAAACTTTTTTTTTTGAAGAAAATCCAAGTGGTCAAGGGTTTTTGCAGGCTAGCATGTAGATTTTCAAACTTAAATAAAAATGAGTAAATTTGATTATTTATCATTGATTTAATATTCAAAAATATCTGAAAATTTATTGATAGAATTTAAACAACTTTCAATTATGGCTTATTTTCAGTTTCATTATTATAAATAAATTATTATTAAAATTCTAGTCTAAGATAAATATTATTCAAGTTTCATTATTGTATAAATTATTTTTTAAATAAAATACTTATTCTTGGTATTTTTAGATGTTAGATTTTAGTGATGAGTCATCGGGAACCAGTAGCAACAGCTCCAAGTAAGAATTTTATGTCATTTAATTAACATCAACCATTATTTGTACAGCGAGAGTGAAGTGGTTGTACCAAGCAAGACACGACAAAGATCTGTAAGTAAAATTGTAAAAATCGATAAAACAAATTGAATGCCAATTGTGAGCGTCAAAATCTCTAACTATTTTTCTACCTCTGTCAACATATAATTTTGTGTCTGTTCTGTCATAGTGTGTGTATAATTTTTCTTAAAATAAATCGATATTTATTTTGTAGTGAAAATATTTTCTATATGGCTCTTAAAATTTTATTTTGATTCTGATTTTTTAAAAAATAATTTTTTATTTTATTCCATTTAATTAACTATGCATGATTAATTCAAATCAATATTAACTTTCGGTTGCTTCAATAAATTGTCTTAACGATTTTTTCAATACCACTTTATTTGATCTGAAAATAAGATTAATAAATAACTTTAGTTATTAGGTGAAATTAAAGAAAACCCAGATTTATACACAACTAGACGCTCAGAAAGAAATCGTAAGGAACCATCACGTTTTAATGTTTTATCAGAGCGTGCATCACATTCAAGTACATTAAGTCGAAAAATATATGCTGGGTCTTCGTCTGATGACAATGACAATGAAGAGGAGGAAGATGAAGATAGTGATTTTATTTATACGAAAAAAAATCGCAAGCAAAACTACAAACGGAAAATGGAATTTCGTAAGAGAACTAATGTTAGTTACAAAGAAATCGTAACTAGTGAAGATGAAGTGATTTCTGATAATAGTGGACAGCCCAAAAAAAAAGTTCAGAAATTGAATAATTCGAACGGGTTCACTAATGTTAGGTAACACAGCAAAACTGCAGTTTTATCTTTCACAGTAATTGGTGTTTTTAGAGATAATCCATTAGTGAATAGTCCACTTATTTTGATTCGTGGCAATTCTACAGGGCAAAAGTAAGTTTTTTGAATCATATGTCATTTATTTCGTACTATAGCATTTTAATTTTAGTGAATGTATTGTGAGCGAATTTGACGGGTCCCTTGAATCTGATTATATTAATAAAGAACCAAATGTTATTGAAGATGTATTGAGTTTTAGAGCTGGTTGTGTGGGTGATACTGGATTGAATACTTCATATTATAATAAAATTTTAAAAATTTTAACACCTTTGAATGATGAAAATAACGAAACAGAAAAAGAACCCCAGTATCTTATAAAATGGAGAGATTGGAGTCACATTCATAGTACATGGGAATCGGAAAATAGCATTTTAAACTACCCAAATTTAGACGGAATTAAAAAATTATTAAAATTTAAAGAAATTCAAAAACAGAGAGAAGTTTGGAAAAAACAACACGCTTCTCCTGAAGATCTAGATGCTGCGCAATTTGAAGAAGAACGTAACGAAACTTTATTGCAGCAAAAGATGGAGTGTGAGAGAATCATCGATGTCCAAAGAAGCAAAAATTCCGAGTCCTTAAATTATTTAATAAAATGGAAAACATTAGATTATCGATATTCTACATGGGAATCAGGAGATTTTATTGTTAAAAATTTATTTCCTCTTTCTATTACGGAGTTTGAAGAACGCACTAGGTCAACTGCTATTCCAAACCGAAAGTGTGAAGCACTAACGAGAAGACCAAAATTTACTCCAATAAGAGAGCAACCAGATTATTTATGTAGTAATCCAGATATGAAACTTCGGGATTATCAATTGGATGGAATGAATTGGCTTGCTCATGCTTGGACCAGAGGAAATAGTGTTATTTTAGCTGATGAAATGGGTTTAGGAAAAACAATTCAAACCATTGGATTTCTTTCATATCTTTTTAATCAACAATTAGTCTATGGACCGTTTTTATTGGTCGTACCTTTGAGCACTATTAGCAGCTGGCAAAGTGAATTTTATGCCTGGGCACCATATTTAAATGTAATTATTTATACTGGGGATGCCATATCAAGACAAGTTATTAGGGAATGTGAGTGGTATTTTCCAAAAAAGAAGATGCTCAAATTTCACGTTTGTATAACAACATACGAATTACTATTAAAAGACAAGGATTGGCTGAATAAAATTTCTTGGGCATTCTTAGGTGTAGATGAAGCTCATAGACTAAAAAATGACGAGAGTCAACTCTACAATTTTTTAATCACTTTTGATACTAATACCCGACTACTGATTACAGGAACTCCTGTACATAATTCCTTGAGAGAACTTTGGGCTTTACTTCATTTTATAATGCCAGATAAATTCAGCACTTGGCCAGATTTTGAAGATCGGTACAACATAAGTAACGAAAGTAGAGCTGTTGAGATTGTGAGCGAATTATATAAAGTTTTAGAGCCATTTCTATTAAGAAGGACTAAAAAGGATGTAGAAAAATCTTTACCTTCTAAAAGTGAACAGATTATTCGAGTTCCCATGTGTCGTAAACAAACGGAACTTTACAAGCTTATTTTAACTAAAAATTATGAAGCTCTATCTAAAGAGACCAGGGGTCATACATCTACCTTTCTTAATATCGTTATGGAATTAAAAAAGTGCTGTAACCATGTTCAGTTAGTGAATCCTATTGATGAAGAAACGGAATTTAAAATGGATCCTGATAGTAGATTAAGGTATTATATTAAATCCAGTGGGAAAATGATGCTTTTGGACAAGTTGATGTTTGAGCTTAAAGAACAAGGTCACAGAGTTTTAATTTTTAGTCAGATGGTTAGAATGTTGGATATTATATCAGATTACTTAGTTCTTCGAGGTTGGGGATTTCAAAGACTCGATGGTTCTATAAAAGGAAATTTAAGAAAGCAAGCTATTGATCATTTTAACGCAGACGGTTCTACAGATTTCTGTTTTTTATTATCAACTCGTGCTGGTGGGCTAGGAATAAATCTTGCTTCTGCAGATACTGTCATTATTTTTGATTCTGATTGGAATCCTCAAAATGATTTACAAGCAATGGCTCGTGCTCATAGAATTGGTCAAAAAAGACAAGTTTCTGTATATCGCTTTGTTATTAAGAATTCAATTGAAGAAAAAATTATTGAGTGTGCTAAACGAAAGATGGTTTTGGATCATTTAGTAATTCAAAGAATGGATTCAGCATTACACAGAAAAACGGATGCAAATAAAAATCAGCCATTTAGTAAAGATGAATTAAATGAAATTCTCAAGTTCGGTGCTGCAGATTTATTTAATCAAGATGAAGAATTAGATGAAGAACAAGAATTAAATATTCATGATATTTTACAAAGAGCTGAAACTCGAGATAATGATGACGATGATGCTCATAATCCTGCCAACGACTTGTTAAGCGCTTTTAAAGTTGTTAATATAACTGAAACTGCTGAAGATGAAGATATTGTTTATATTGGTCACAAAGGTAAACCTAAATTGTGGAGTGATATTGTTCCTCAAGATATTCGTGAAAAAATCAAGGAAGAAGAGCAACAAAAAGCTCTTTTGGATTTAGAGTTAGGACCTAGGCAAAGAAAAAAGGTTAAAGCATATCAAGTTGGACAACCTAATTCCAGTACTGAAGAAAGTACCGATGAAGAAGATACTGACAATAAAGAGTCAAGATGGAAATTAACAGATAAAGAAATAAAATCAATTATAAGAGTGATGAAAAAATTTCCTAGACCGCTGGAAAGAATTCAGTCTATCGTGGTGGAAGCTGAGATAATCGATCGTGCTGAAAAAGAAGTTTATGACATAATAAAGCAAATCATTAACGGTTGCAATAATGTTATAAGTGAATGTGATTCTGAGGAGAAGAAAAATAAAGCAACTTTCTGTATTCGAAAAATTGTTATCAATGTGAAAAATATGTTACAATCACTAGAAGATCTGGATATTTTGCATGTAATATTACCAAAGACTAAAGAAGAAAGAATGAAATTCGAATTGCCTTTTGAAACTAAATTGACAAATTGGTCTTGTATGTGGGAAACTGGTGATGATGCTTCATTATTAGTAGGAGTTTTTGAAAGGGGTTTAGACAATTGGGAGGCCATTAAAATGGACCCAGATTTAAAATTGACAAGCAAAATTCTTCCGTCTTCCGTAACTGAAAGACCACAGGCCAGTCATCTACGAACTCGGGTAGAATATCTTTTAAAAAAATTAAGGGATTTTAAAAACGTTTCGAAAGCTGAACCAGAATCTGTAGTAGTTTCAACTGCTAAGAAGATCGCTAAATCATCCAATAAATCAGAAAATGTGAAGAAATCAAAACTAAAATCAAAAGTTAATCATATTTCCAATCCAAAATCTGCTGAATTTGTTGAGTCCAGTGATAACAGTAGCAACGGATCTCTTGATTCCAAAAATAAAACAAAGTTGAAAAATAAAGTTAATAAATCTAAATCAGACAATCCTAAGCATAGAGAAAATAAATCAACTGATTCCAATGATCCAGAAAAACTGTTCTATGACATGCAAGGACCTCTCTTTGACAAGGTTGCTTTGTTAATAATTTTTTATAATTCAATTTTATTATCATGAAAACAGTGCACAAAAAGAATGAAGCCAATCAAGTCGAAATTAAAATTCTTGGAAGACATGCAAAGGAGAAATGCTTGTAAAATCAACATGGATGATAAACAGTTGAGCGAATGCTTGTTGGGAATCGGTAATCATATCAGAAGTGTTATTTTAAATTTCGACAATGATGAGGAAAAACGCCAATGGAGAAAGTTGAAAATTTTATTGATTATTTAAAACGATTTATTTCTTATAACAGTTATCTCTGGTCTTTTGTAAATTTCTTTTTTGATGTTTTTCCAAAGGAAACATTGCACAGGATTTACAAACGAGCATACAAAAAGTCATCAGAATCGAAATCATCAAAAGATGGTTTGAGTAGTAATAAAACAAACAGTAATTATAAAAATGACACAATCAATAACAGCAAGTTTGTTGACAACATTAAAGAGGGTAAATCTCATTTAGAGAAAATGAAATGCAATTTTGAAGCAAAATCATATCAAGAATATATTAAAATGAAAAATTGGAATGGACAGGCAGCAAAGTCCTTAAACAATTATAATCGGTAATCATTGGTAAAAACTGTAACTTAATTTTAAATTCCTTTAGTGCTAATGATAAAGGTAAGCCATATGAAAGACAGAATTATAATAATAGTAGACTTCTCAAATCATCATATCGTGAGGAGGAAAAATCAGATTTCGAGAGAAACAGAAAATCAATGGGCAATTCATATATCAGTAATAATTATGATAACAATTATAAATCGAACTCCAAATCGGGATCAAATATCAGTCGTGATCCTCGTCTTTCCAAATCCACTCTCAATTGAAAATTGCCTTATCCCTTTCACTTTTATGCATTTCATTCGTGAGAAAAACTGTTATACATAAAATGTATATAATTGAAGAGAATCTTGTTGATAACGTTTCTTATTTTTATATTTTTATCTTTCCAATACTACATGCATTTAATGAATTATCAAATTAATCTGAAAACATTACTAAATGTAAAAAATATATATTTCCTTAATATAAAATTGGTGGTCATACTTTCAATGATCTTTTAAACAGTTATGTAATACTATATGGTAACTTTGACCGGATCATTTAATAATGAATATTAAGAATATTATTTTTGAATTAAGTATTTTATAGAACTTTACAATTATAATACTGATTATAATAAATACTATGTTTGTTAAATTAATTATTTAAAAATTTTAATAAAATCTAAGGAACTAGGTTATGGAAAATTTATTAATCTTTTTGTAATTTATATTTCATAATTTTATGAGGTGATGACAGGTGAGTATTTTGAGTATCTTGAGCGGTGGGTTGGTTAAAGTAATAGTAAGATAGCTCTGAGGATGGTCATTTATAAAAATTTGTTGCATCAAGCCAGAAAACTGTTAAAAATAAATACCTTACGAGTGATATTAAAGGAATTATTGGTAACATAACTGGAGGTTATTATTACTTAGTTTTTGAATTCAAGATTATCAATGAAACGTTACAGAAACTGAACTATTTAGAATGATAATTAGCATAAATTAAATATTGTTACTATATTCCCTAATCAAAATATGTAACTTTAGTTTGAACGTCACTAACTCATCACTTCCTTAATGTTGTGTTTTACTTAAACTGCTACAAAAATCTAGGTTCGCCTGAATCAAAACACTCACAATAAAATTTTATTACACTTATAAAAATTTACAGTAACAAAAATCACAGACACAAACAAATCAATCAGTTATATCAAATATCTGAAAGTAAATGGAATAAAATAATGTTAATAAAATAATCAAATTCAAAATAACACCGGAATACTAAAGAATCAAAAAGAATGCTATTTATATTTAATTTTAAAATCAAATAGTAATTAAAACAAACAAAGAAAATAAACAATAAGAATCCTCTCACCCGAAGCAACAATTAACAGGACATAAGGCAATATCACTTCCAAGAAATAATATCTTCTGCTAGACAATGACAATCTTCCACGTAATAATGATAATATAAAAATACTATTTAATTTTTTTGGCCTATTATTATTATTATTATTATTATTATTATTATT
>JBBMKC010217256.1:0-12506 GCA_037834085.1 Bipalium vagum
TAGAAGAATTGTGTGGCAAGAACAAGGAGAAGCTTATTTGGACCGATGCATGCAATTTAGCTTTCCAAGAGTTAAAAATGGCTTTAACAAAAACCCCAGTACTAGCGTTTCCAGATATTAAAAAGTTCATTCAGTTCATCTTACCAGTACCAGTTCAACGGTCTAGTCGAGTGAGCAATCCGAAAGATTCGAGATATGATAACCACATCTCTAAAGAGCGGTTGTCAAGAAAAAGATTGGCACGAATTGTTCCAAAGAATTGAGTTTAGTATCAATGCTACTCAGCAGAGATCAACAAAGTTTTCTCCATTTGAAATTGTATTTGACTACAAAGTCAATCTTCATTCTGATAGCCGTGACCAAACCTATCCAGATACAGAGATCATTAGAGAAGCTCGAAGAAACTTATACATTGCAGCCGATAAAATGAAGAACTTCGAAAAGGATATTAGAGGTCCACGTGATTTTTCAATTAAAGAAGAGGTATTGCTATGGAAAGAGCCGCGAAACAGAAAGAAGAATGATGTCTAATATGAAGGTCCATACAAGATCACAAACTACCTATCCCCACATCAAGTTGAACTGACAGGTCCAGAAGGAATCAAACTGAGGAGAATTGAATGGCTGAAGAAGTGGCATCAGTCTTAATTGAAGGGGGAGTTACGTGTTACGTAATTATGTTTTGTTTGAATAAATAATTTTTATAACTCTGACGTCTTGTCAATGTGTAATAAAGAAGAACTAACTTGTTTGTTTAGAGTTCACACAGCTGCTAACTGGTAAACTTCTGAGGACTTTAGCACACTAGACAAACTCTGTATCTAAAGATTTCTGATCCTGACAATTGTAATTTATTGATCTTTGTGAAAGAGTTAATTTTGAGATATTTATCAATAATAATTTATAACCAAATTTTTTGCTTAATTACATATTTTTTCATTTGGTATTGTGATAGTAACATTTAGCTCTTTAAACGTTCATCCGTAATTCCTTCAAATATATTGTAGAGTAACCTAAAAGTCCCGCAATCGATTTTCTTAACCCCCTTAAACTCATATTTTTTAGGAACTTAAAAGAGGTATTAACCATTTTTAAGACGTCTTATAACTGAAAACGAAAATTGAATAGTTTACAAAAATGTGAAACTCAAGCAGTCAAACTGCAGAGAAGATGAGCTGACCAAAGCAACTTCCAACCCTGATATTCATATAAAAGGTGAGAAAGTAAGAGAATTATTTTTATCGAAATACTAACAACAAATCAACAATTAATTCAAAATGTTTCTGCAATCAGCCGGACATATTAAATTTCAACATCAAACAAAAGGGCCCAAAGTTGAAAGAATGTTTCAGCAAGACAAAGCAATTACTATCGAACATCCTAATGTAAATGACACTTTTGAATTCCTTTTAGAACGTTGTTGATTCAAGGTTACTTAATATTAAATATTTTATTTAACAAAGTTAATGTTTAGAGGATGAGGAGAGAAAAGGTTTGGGTTTGCAGAGGAAAGAATATTTCTAACTAGTATATGCAATTTGGCTTAGAAATTTAAGGGAAACCTCTATGAAGAGAATCTTACATTACATAAAATCCCAATATGAAACGCATTGATTGATATATCTTTTTATTAATTACCTCTGAAAGAATATTGAAAATACCTGAAGATAATATAAAAATAATAATAAAAAAGCGAAATGTAGGTGGAGTTAATTGAAAAGCACGGGTGGAATAACATTAGATAAATAATATCCGATTGATTACCCTTCCTACAAATTATTATCCTTCTTATTTATTTGTCTCAAAATTTGACTGTTAAAACATTTTCCTCTAACATATTGGTTGAGCTGATATAAAATTTTTGTTTGTCAGATGCAACACTTAACATAGGAATACCATGGCTTTCTTAAAACCTTTTTAAACAACATAATAATATAATGAAAATTTTTATTTTTTGTTACCATATTATCTTAACCAACCTCTAATTTTTTAAAAAAAAAAAAGAAAGACTTTCACTTTTGAAGCTATGAACCCTTACGAACCAGAAAAATTCACAACTCTTGATAAGTGGAATAAAATAAATCGAAAAAATTCAAATTAAAATAGGGAACATAAAATAATCAATTGAAAAAAACAGCTAAAGTTGTGCAGGTAGAAAAAAAGAAAAGCATTCATTTTAAATGTATCAATTTTCTGAAACCCAGATACAAACACAAAAAAAATTGTGAAGAAAAAGATAAAACTTCGTATAGTCGAACTTACAACGAATGAAGAACTTTCAGAATATATGGTTGTCTCAGAACTGTAATAATAATTCCGTTTCAGAAGGAAGAGAGAGCGTAAAACCAAATATGATTATGTATGATAATTTATGTCAGCAAACCAGCGAAACTGTTACAATCTAAGCACATAAAGAGGAAAATCAGACCCAGAATAATGAATAAAAATCTAGAGAATATTTTAAACATCGTGCCTAACTGAATCGAAACAGGTATTGATGTACTAGTTTAAGAAAATTGATTATTATTCTTATTATTCACTGAACTAATTTGATTGTGATTCCACCTGTTATATTTTTATTGTATTAATCTAGATGCAGTCCATGAAATGAACTTAATTTTTTAAAATAAATATAGCAATGTATCAGAAAACGAAATATTCGATTAGGTAAGATTTTACTATTTACGATTAAAACGATTTTTTTGTTTGAGTCTATTCCAATGGCCAAATACTTCATTATTATTATTATTATTATTATTATTATTATTATTATTATTATTATTATTATTATTATTATTTTATGTCGTTTTGTCTTATTTCGCAAATATTTTTAATTCTTCCTTTTGAGTTATTTTTAAACAAATCGAAAATTTTATGCTATTCTTATAAATATAATAGACAAAGTTCAAATAGCAGTAGCAGAGAAGGCCGATTGTTAGTTAAAATTAATCAAGGAAGAAAGATGGAAAAGTATTTTTGGGTTGGCAAATATGTAACAGTTTGTAAATTAAGAAATGAAGTGAAAATGTAACGGGAAGCGGATGTGTTGCCGGAAATATCGATGAATTGATCTTAATGAATGCACATAAATTACATATGTTAAAATGTTTACTGAATTACGTGTACTAGGCTAATCATTTAGATGTTGTATAAAAGCTTGTGTAGTACAACGAATTAAAAAGTTCTCATCATATCAGTTCACCACTTTCCTTTTATTTTATAACATCTTGGAATCCTCAACATTCGTTTTTCTTCTCTACAGAAACATTTTACTTATTTAGATATTTAATATTATCCTTATGATATGACAAAACCTTTACTCTTCTTACATTATCTAATTTCACCAGTAGATTTGTGGCAGACATCTATTTTCCCGTGCTCCGGAAAATTTTTTACGATCAATAATTTTCATTACAAATAACTTTGTTTAAATATTGTGCAATCGAAAATACTTATTACAGAAGGTCACTCTGAAGCATCAAAATTAACCATTAAGAAATAAATATAAATAAAATTGGTTTCTTTGAACCATGCATGATTTGCAAAATTATCAAGCATTATCCCTTTGTAGTCCAATGAAGTGTCTACAAATTAAAAATATTCATTTTTAAACTTAAAAAATAAAAAATCAATTTAAAATTTCATTCCGGTTTCAAGTGGAATCAATATTCCAAAATTAACTCGAAGCCGATCTCTCTAAATCACTTGTGACATTTCCTTTAAGATTCTTATCAAAAATGTCTGCATTTTAATCATCTCAGAGATACATATAAAATAAAAATCAAAACTGATTTCATTTACCATAAGCGAAATTAAATAATAATGAATTGAGCAAATAATTCATATTCAACGATTTCAGGAAGAGCTAAGTGGAAAATTTCATTGTTATCTCATCTTCTTCCTTTGTAGAGAGAATTGAGAATTTGTTTTAATCATAGTTTTTAGTAAAACAACATTTCCATTTTTAAAACTTATGGTTGAGACCTCGCGGGTTTTTAAATGTTTTCTAAATAAAAATTATTTTCATTTTTTTATTCTTCACTGATTTCTGTTCCATTGAAATTTTTTAATCAATTTTAACTATTTTCGTTAATTTAAATAATATTGAAGGTATCGCTAGTTTTATTTCCGAAACAAATATTGGATGTATCTTGGATATACATTTGATACATATCCGACATGTAAACGATCAACTTCTCTCAGAATCTGCTCAACTTTAAATAATTTTTAGCTTGTCAATCAGGAGAGGTTGCATTTTGGCTTGTGATTTTTTAAAAAAAATTTAATTTTCTTTTTGAAAACTTAACTTTCGAAATTATACGTTTGTCAGATTTTCAAAACTGCTTCCGAAATATTCCAATTCAGGCACATCAAAGAATTTTCAGAAAATTAATTTTAAAACCGTTTTTACATCTTTTCACGCTTGATTTGCTGATATTCAAATTACATGTTACAACCTTAATAATTTGGGATAATTGTATTCTTTTATAAATCTTTAGACTTTATAATTTTATAAATAAAGGTATTTATATTTTTAATTCTTTTCTTTTCATTTAATATTTTTAGTGATACTTGAATTTGAGTCAGATTCACAGCTGTGAATAATATCCACTGAAACAGAACAAAATACATTCTTTTAATTTCCTTTTAAAATGATCAAAGAAGAATGTTTTGATTTTTTAAGTAGATACTCATTAGGATATTAACTCAAAATTTAAACAAAATACTACTATTTGGACTAGTTAGAAAATTTTACCGATAAGTCTTCAATGTTCAAAATGGAAAAAAACACATAAAAGAAAAATCCATGTAATAAAAGCACAATTTTAACACGATTTGTATATATAAATAATTTGTAAAATATCAGAAAAGGTCAATGTGCTACTCGATAGGTCAATGAAAACAATGGTTCATCTCATTCTTCTCTCTCATCTCTCTTGTTCTCCCTCTTTTTTCAACAAAAACGAAAAATATCCAACAACCCCCTGATCGATCCTATGCCGAACGATTTCGGATCCACGTTGCATATAAATACAAAATAAATCGATAAAAAACACCATCACAAAATAAAACCATCACTCACAGACACACAAAAAACAAGAAATAAAATAAGAACGGTTTTATTTATTTATCGATCTCAGATTGTTTCTTGAGCGCGGGCTTCCCTGAGAAATCGCGCTGCTGCCAATCACAACGAAACGACACCGGCATCGACCCGGAACCTGGGACGGAAATTTTAAAAACTTCAAATACTTTGTTATCATATATTACCCAGACGATGACGACGTTGAGGAAAGCGATCCAATAACATCTTTGAGCTTGATCACAGACATTCTGACATCTCTATCGGAATCGATATTGAGAGAATTGTACACCGTCTCCACCTTCTTTCGATTGGACTCCGAGATTTCAAATAAATATTCTTTCGAAAACAAAATTATTCAATTGATATAAATTCAAATTTCTTCAATAAATATTTTTCTTTTTACAAAGATAAAAGATAATCAATACAATGATTATTGATTTTTTTATATTATTCAACAACATTACAATTTTGTTTTTTCAGCTCTTTGGTGAATATCGCAAATGTTAATAGTCCAAAACAAACATCAGAGTTCAATTATCAAAACCAATTGACCACTCAAATCCACCATCATTAAACAATCAATATTCAATGAACAAGTGCATTTTTTAAGGTTACAATATTGATAAAATAACGAACCCAATCAATAAACAGATCAATAATTCAATAATAATAATTTGATATCAAAGAGGATATTAGAATTTGATGATAATAATAATAAATAATAGCAATTTTACTAAAAATAATAAATCATTACCCTGACTGCAAATACTGGAAAGACCTAGACCGCCCACCATACGATTGTTGGGAACTGAATCGTGGATGCACATGTCCAAATATTTTGGAATCAAACAGTCGTCTATTATTTCCCGAGGCAAAATGTGAAGTTTTGCGATTTTGACGCAGCTTTGCAGAAATAATTGTCGGAGGTACCAGTTTTCCGAATTGGAAAAAACGATAATTTCTTGCTGGATCAAATTTATCACTTTTCCGATTTCCGATTCGAGTTGTTGATCCTTTTTAAAGGTGTGGTCTCCATCATTGAGCTTCATCCATTGGCCGAGCTTTTCCATTGTCTTGAGCATCTGTGTGGCAAAACAAATTGAAAATCAATCAAAAACAAAAATAAGAACAAAAATATTGATCGATTCACAGATAATATTTTAAAATGAAAATAAAAAAATTCTGCTTATCAATTTTACACATTGTTAATTGGACGTGCCAAAAATCAGTTCTGCGAACTTTGAAACGGAAAATGATTATTGTTTAGACTGATAATCAATTCCAACTTGGGAAGTATTTTCATTTTAAAAATCGATTTTTTTAGAAATGTAGGAAAACTGTTAATCTTCTTTCAAAACATACAAGCAGACCAAGAAAGAAAAATAAACAAACAAATATTGATTTTGCACAAAAAAAATCAATAAATACCGTCACAAGCCAAGAAGAAAATATTTTATCGATTTTTGTTGGAAATTTTTTACTATCAAAAAAATTAATAATACACCTCTTTCATCATCACCAAATTATTATTTATTCATCACCAATGATTTAGTGTGAAATATGGATTTTAACAATAAATATTAAATATTATCAATTATACTATCATCAGAAACAGATAAAACAAATTCTTCTTACCACATCCATCGCCGAAATTCGTACGGCATAGACTTCATCGGCCACAAAGTTAAAGACCACTGGCAGACAGTGGTTGCGAAATATTTTCAAGAATTCCCCAATATCTGATGGCGAGACGATCACCACGTTTGCAATGATCGACTCCAACTGTTCCATGCACAGAACACGATAACGCCAATTTTTGGTGCTCTCCAAGCGCGATAAATCGTGAAAATCTTCAAAAACCTGTGGATATTTGCCAACAGACAACGACAAAAAGAATGGGGCAATTGTTGACATCAGTCCCGTTTTGACTTCGTCGACATCTTTGATGAATTCTTTGTACGCCCAAATGATGTCATCAACAGCTCTTGGGTTGTGCTGAAAGATTTGGAACACGTGGTGAATCGAAGACGCCAAACAGACGCGAACTTTCCACTGAAACGAAACGTGAAATGTTTTTTTTAATTAACAGAAAGACTTACGGAAATCGATTGAACGAGTTTTATGTAAGCGCTTCGCAAAAAAGGCCAACACATTGGTCCCAAAGTGAACATGATCCCCGGCATGCTGTAGGCACATGGTCGAATCAGATCGATATCACTCGATTCGAAAATTACATTCAAGTACGACTGAAGCAGTTTTATGGGAATAATGTCCTGGAAAAAAATATTTAATAAAATGTGATAAAACAATATCTGAGAGAAAATTGTGATCATTATAATTGAATTAACAATCCAAACAATAAAACTTAAGAAAATTAATAAGCACAAAACGTAAACGGAAATAAAGAAAAGAGCGCAATGAATAAAATTTCTAAAATTACAATAACCCGCCAATTTATCTACACGATGAAGGCAGATCATCCGGAAAAATTAAAATCGATACACAACAATCGATTATTGATTTCTGAATAATTATAATTTTATAATGACCAATTGAATATAATCCATCAGTTTTGAATAAATTTTGATTTGATTTTGTTAATTGATTAATTAATTAATATATTTTCAGATTTTTTTTCTTAATTAGACATTTTTTTGTAATTTTTCAGTCAAATCCTCGATTTTTTATTTTTAAAAACGTTTAAAAAAAGCACTCAAAGTACTCCTTAAGAGAAATTAAATTGTAAATGTTACACAATCGTCATCATCAGCCAATGAATAGCAAGTATTCTTGGTCATTGTCAATGGTAACGAAAACAGTTGTCACGAATATTATAAGAATCAATCGAAAATCAATGAAACTTTAAGAAACAATCAATAATATGACTTATTTGTCGTTTGTCAATTTAAAAAAATGTCAATAATAATAAACCTGGTCATATTGTGACAAATCCGGCGGAAAATTATCGAATTTTATTGATTGGTCCGAGGAAGGATTGAGATCGATATCTTTAATTGACAGTGAGATATTGGACACATCTGTTTTTTGAGTAACTGTGCTTTGTATTGGCTGTTTCCAATACAAAAATGAGTCGTAATGGTTGCTGTTGTCAGCGGGACACTGTGCAACTTTTTCGTTATCTTTTTCACTCTCCTGTGATTTTGGTTCATTGTTTTGAGCGACGTTAGTTTTTCCATTGACATTATCGACATGGAAATTATCATGTGGCAAAAGATTGATAATTCGACCGTCTGGTGAAAGTTCGCAATGTGATTTCGTGGTGCATGCGAACGTAGCGATAAAAGCACCTAGGTTCTGATAGGCTGAAGAAGTGACCTGGAACCGAATTTAATCATAATCGACGAAATGATAAAACACAACTCACCCATTTCTTGTTGTCGGTCAGAAAGCTCAAGTACACATTGGTGATGTTGTTCCATCGTTCCTCGTGTGACAACCGTTTGCTCAGCGACACGGCACTTTCGATACAGAATTTTTTCACATACCACGACGTGTCTTCTGACAATTTATAAAATATTTCCAGCTGGAAAAAAAAATATTTATTTATCTATCTTAAAAAGATTAAACAAAATTCCTCACCCATTCCATAATAAACTCATCTGAACATCGATCGATCAATGTACAGAAATATGAAGCTGAGGTCTGATAAATGGATTTCAGATTAAGATGATTTAGTAAACCAAATCAATAACCTTTCGTAAATTATCGTTTGTAGCAATAAATTCCTTCGAGAATTCTAACAGTTTTTTCTCAAGACAATTATCTAGCAGCTGAGAGACTTGGACCAACAACTATATAAAAGAAAAAAATTAAAATTAATAATAAACAATTTTTTGTCTTTAAAGATATTTTGTATCAATCAATACCCTCAAACTACAGACATAAACCAATTAATAATTGATATATAATAAGAAGATTTTCAATAATCAAAATATACCGTAAAACATTCGGTTCGCAACTCGTCGGGATTATACGAAATCATCAATTCTTTCAGGGATGGCCATAGTTTAAGAAAAAATAATTCTGGAAATAAAAATCGATATTATGTAAAATGATTACAATGAGAAAATCGGAAACCTTTATCAATTAACTTGTTCTCAACAAAATTCAGCAGAGCACCGTGGGAAGTAAGACGAACCTTGCGGAAAAAGATTTTATAAAAGAAAAATACAGTTGAGAAAGGGTTTATGTTACCTGCTTATTGGTGTCATGTAAAAAAATCACAATACAAGGCACTGAAAAGCTCGTTATACAATCATAATCTATCGACTCTTTGCTTAAACAAAGTTTGGTAATCGATATTAATGATTCTGCAAGGTCGGACCGTAAAGAAGGTTCAGAATCTTTGCAAATCAATTTCAAAATGTTCAATAATAATGATGTTTTGTCTGAATATTGTTGATTTTGGATGTATATAATTGTTTCAGTAAAAGCTTGTTTTCTATAAAAATAATCATCGCTTTGTATCTTTCTCGTTAACTGATCTTCAATATTTCCATCTGCGAAATTAATCTCTAAATAATATGTAATTAAAATTTATTTTCTATTGTAAAATATATATGAAATGAAATAATATCTAATATAATAAATATAAAATTTATAATAGTTTTACAGTACAAGAATGTGTGCATTTTATTATTATATTCAATTAAAATTTTACCTTGGTCTTGCCAAACATCAAATTCCATGAAATCTTTAATTTAAAAAAATTAATAGTATAACGCTTTACTCAAAGAAACCTTTACCTTCACTCAATGTACAATTATTCATATTTAAGATTAATGTATCCTATATTTGAAAAGTGGCTTTTGAACTTAGTAATAAACAAACAAAGTTTTTAAAACAAATTTTTCTTTTTTTAAAAGAATAGTAAAAATTGTTAGGTTAAATATTAAAATTTAAAATGTTGAAACAATCAATTAAATGTTTTTTTTTGTTTAATGAAATTTAAATATAATAAATCTGCTAGTTCTTCAGACTGAAATTTTATATTTTAATGAAAAATATTTAAGTCTAAAATAATTATTTTTCTATTCCAATAGAATTTTTTATAAATTTAAAATGTAATGAACCCAAATGAAATAATGATTTTTACTTTTTCAATTATTATTAATATTCCATAATTAATATCTTTGTTAACTTAATTTTAAAGGTTTGACTTTGAAAAATAATAATCTTTTTTAAAAAACTTTAAAAAGGGTTTTTTAATTGAAAATAAATAAATTAACTTTTTAAATTTTCTAATAAAATTTTATTTTTTTACTTTATTAAGATCTAATTGATATACATATCATTAACCGTTCGTTTTCAGTTATAATTTTAATTATTAAAAAATCAAATTTTTAAAATTAAAATATTTCAATTATTAAATTTTATATTCTCCTAATTGAGAATAAACAAAATTTTACCCGATATTTTAAAAAATTTTCAACGATAAATGCATTATTTTTTAATTTAGTCTAAAACCGGTGGATATACAAAATAATATGGGAATATCTCGATGTAGCACCACCTCGCAGAAAGCTTGGATTATTTAAACCATCATTTTGTTACACTGATTGCATTTGATATCTCTCAATTCCGCTCAATAGAATCACAGCTATTTATATTAACTTTAAGTTTATAATTTAAATTAACTGTTTCTAAATATTACATTTGTTGGGTTAATCAATGACACATCCCTTTAACTCAGAATTATCCTTTGAAGACTGCTGAAGGGTCTAAGTTAATTAAAATAATAATGAATTAATCGTAAATACCACAAAAGGGCCAGAAATAAAATAATAATTAGTTATAGTAGTAGTATTAATTATTATAATATTATTGTTACTATTATACTCAAATGTAGTAAAGTCTGCTCGTCTGCTCGTGACTCCTCACTTTGTGTAACTCGTTGTGTTCAAAATCCTTCTCAACTCCTTTGAATGTAAAACACTCTCCACTATACAATATCCGTTCCCTCAAAAACAAATTCGAAATATTTAAAATAAAACTTTATTTGTATTAAAAATTACAAATATTAAATCGATTACAAAAGAAATGTTATGAATAAACTGAAATCTCGCTACTACTGAATTTAAATTTAATCATGATAATAATTTAATAAAAATCGAAAAATAAAAATATTCAAAATCGATCTCACTGAGAGCGACAAGGGGTCCTCGGGTCACCCTCTAGGCCCTTCTCAGGTCGCTTAGGGGGCTCCCTAACTCGAGGGATCCCTTGTGAAAGAATCCGACTGCATAATACTGGGCATGGGTAAAACATTTACTGTGGTCGTTGCTCTGGAATTTTTGGGCTGGAATTCTTGGGCAACTTAACGAGAATAGCCGTCTCCTTTTATAGGCGTAGGGATTGGTCTACGATCACCAATTCCTACTCGGAGACGACTATTGCTTCCTACTATTTCCACACCGAGATAGTCTCCCTTTTGTCGAGGCTAATGGATTCCTGATAAAAAAAATAATCCCCACGGCGGGACTTTGTCATTATAAAAATGACACAAAAAAAATTATTTAAAAAAATATTATTATTATAAAAAAAATTTATTATTATTATCATTATTATTATTATTAATTAGAAATTATTATTATTCTTATCATTTAAAAATTATTATTATTATTATTAATTAGAAATTATTATTATTGTTAACTTTCCAAATAAAATAATATAATTAACTTTTATTATTATTACTAATTATTATTCTTTTCAATATTAGTATAATTACTATTACCATTATTATTGCTCCAAAACCCAACAATATTATTTTCTTTTTTTTAAAATTAAAAAATTTTATAAAATAATATTTTTAATTAATCAGAGAATACATTGACAATCTATTGGCCTTTACTTTCTCATGTTTGAATGTTGATCTGTGATTGCCGTTCTTTTATTAATAAAGATTCGCATATCTTCCGTTCATAGTTATTATCAAAATTAAATTTTTATTATATATTCTTTTGATTATTTATGGAGAGTCTCTATGGAGAATATAATTAATTGTAGAATCAGTTCTTTTTTTAATAGTGAGATAATAATAATGTGTGAGATAAAAAATAATGAAAAAACAAGATTAATTATTATAAAATTAGTAATGTTACAGAGCCAGACATATGTTGCAGACAGTCAATATTATATTCTTGAATTTAAAGACATTTAAGTATGATAAAAATTATAAATACACCACTAAATATTTGCGGTGTTTCTGTAATATTTTTTGTACTTAGTGATAAGAAAAAAAGAATTATATGAAGAATTTTTAGTTTAATGTTAATACAGATTATACAATAAGATTTTTATTTGTGCTTTTTAAACATATCTTAATAATATTAGGGTGTCCCATAAAAAATGAGCGTTTTGAATAAAAAATTCTTTTTAAAAATTTTATTGCACAAAACAA
>JBBMKC010217267.1:0-12506 GCA_037834085.1 Bipalium vagum
AATAATAATAATAATAATAATAATAATAATAATAATAATAATAAATAATAATTGTAATAATAATAATAATATAAAATAATATTATTATTTGGCTCAGAAATTTGCAATTTAGGAATATTTTCCTTCGTTTTGTTAATATGCTATCTGTATTTGAATATATAATTAATGAATTTTTGATAAGAGAAAAAATATTTTACTGTTATTATTTTATTGAAAAATATATTCGATATTAAAAATGCTTACCGAAATATTTTGTAACAAATTTAATTAAATTCCAATCAACGCTAAACTACAAAATTATTTCGTGTCATTTTCTAATAATAAATTAAATTAATAATAAAAAATATTTTCTAATTATTAAAAAGTCCAATAAATTTACATAAATTATGATCTGTGTAACAAAAAACGAAAATAATGTTAAAAATAGATAAAAGAACTTTATAAATGACAATATATATAATGAAACAGTTTTTCTTCCCATATAAAACATTGTCCTGCTTATTAATAAACAATTTTTTATCGAAATTATGAAGTTGTTTTATATATGGATTTTACATGAAAAGTCCCGAATGAAATATCTGTTCGAGCTGAGATATCTCTATAAAATATTATCTTATCTGGATCATCCCGATAATATATTTTGGACAAAAGTTCAATATAGTTCATTTCCACAATATTATAATAAAGATATCAGCATGTACATGTATATGTTATAGATGGTTGGCTAAGAAATCCTTTGGCTTCTTGATTTCTTGGTTTGTTCAAGGTTTTTTCAATGTGGATTGATTTTCAGACCTAAAATATTAAATTAATTCAGAAATATATTTTTAAAAATATTTTTTTTCTATTGGAAATTCAGGCTTAGATAAGTTAAAAACTTTGGACTTTATTATTTACTCTAAATATTATTTTTATTATATTTTCTTAAGACATTTTCATGACAAATTCCTTGTTTACATTCGCATTCATATTTAGACCAAACTGGTAAAACAAAAGTTACAGGAACTTTGAAGTTTTATTGAATTAATGATTATCAATTTCATCACAATAAAATAATATTGTTAAAATAAGCTTAGTAATTTTTATAAAAAGATTTTTTCGCTTGTAAATTTTTATCTTAAGTAAACCAAAATTTTTTTTCAGAAAAGTATAACATTTTTTTGGATTTTTTACAGGAAAAAATCGGAAATATTATTAAATAAGAAATGAGGAATGAGAAAACGGTTCTGTTTGTATTAGTTGCATTAATAATTTCGACTTTACCATCAAAACTTTTGGAAGTCTAAAATGTTCTTAAATCTCTCACACCTTTGAGAATGTTCCTTTCCATGCAAGGATACAAAAATAATGTAAACGTAAAACCATTTGCAATCAGAAATATTTCGATCAACGCTCATTTATTTTTGATTAAATTAATATATTTATAATGATAGATTCCATGAGAAGAATAAACATTTTATAAAAAGGGGCAAGAAAAAATTAATTAAATATTTGTTTTAGTATTAAATGTGCTTTATCGAAATATCATTGACACACTCCTAAAGATTAATGAGAATTATAATTATAAGAATTATACTTATCTTACCTGTTGGGAACATGGAAAAGTATGAAAGAAATCTTCAGCATACAATGAGGAGCAAAAGAGTTATTTAGGTTGTCTAATTTCATTTTGAAATATATTCTAAATCTTTACTTTATAACTGGTGTGAAACGCATCCTGTAATCTTTGAAAAAATTTCCCATAGATGTAAGAAAAACGGTTTGGGTCATTGATTTATGACTAGTGTGCCATTTCTTTCAAATTAACTCAAATATGTAATGATGTAAACAATCTTTTAAGTAAAATTGATGATTTTAAATTACCATACATACCAGTAAACATTAAAAAATCATTATCTCAAAAACAAGGCGTGCTAGACTATTGATAGTATACATTTTTGTGATCAGATTTTCGAGATGCATAATAAAATGTTTTATGACAAAAACGTGACCTCTGCCAGTGTTCTTTGCTGGAAAATATAAAAATCAATTTTATCAAAATACACTGCAGAAAGTTTTATGGATGAATTAATGATCTTTGAGTTTGCCACTAATTTTATTGATCCTTTGTTTCTGTCAATTGAAAAGTTGAAAAACATTCTTTTTGTTACACAATTCTATATTTTAGTTCTATAATTTAATAAAAGTACTTCAATTGTAAAGCTACCTTAATTAATTTTTTATGCACGAAAAATAAATCTTTCTAAAAAGTAAAATAATTGCTATCTCGAATACATCAGTAATTTAATTAATCGAATGAAGGAGATAATCTAAAACTTAATAACTGCTGGTTTTGTCTTTTTCTAAATTTCTCAATATGATTTAATTTAATTTTATATATATGTATGATAATAAATTATATTATATATTCGCTTTTTTATTATTAACAGAAAATGAACAAATTAAAATGAGAAATACCCTTTCTATCATGGAAATGAATTTGTTGGAAACAGACCAATTTTTGAAAGAAATATCAGATGTTGTTAATGAAAAATGGAATCTTAACACTTTTGAAGATTTGAAGGCTGAAGTTCGGAAATACGAGGTAACGGAAACTTTTATAAAATTAAACAATTTTAAAAACAAATAGTTAAGTAATATTGGGTAACCTAAAAAGTTCCTCCCGCTTTTGTCATGGATTGTTTTAAGTTGAATTGCAAGCGATCTGTGCGTTCTAACTGCAATATTATTAATTCTCATTGTGAGATAAATTGAAAATTAGTTGGGGTTGTAGCTCAGCGGTCAGGTTCGAATCCCGGTATCTCCGATTAATTCTCAACTTAATTAATCAACTTAAAATCAATTACCTAATTTTAATTATTCGAAAAATATTCCGTTTTAATTAATCATTTGTTTTAATAAACTAAATAAATGTCTCAAAAATTTCAAAACAGGGAAAAAATTAGGTACATTCTTAAATTTTATTTCCAAGCAGGTTAATGATTTCCATATGATGGGATTGGAAAGGAATTGTGTATTATGAGCTCCTAAAACCTGGGCAAACAATTGATTCCGCATTCTATTGTGTGCAATTAAAAAAGCAAAATCAATGGATTCAAGAAAAGTGGCCAAAATTGGTCAACAGAAAATGCGTTGTGTTCCATCAGTACAACGCACGAGCACATACATCTCTTATGACTAAGCAAAATTTGGATAGCTAATAGTTCACCTTATAATCTGGACCTGGCATCATAGGACTATTATTTGTTCCGCTTTCTATAGAACTTTCTTAATGAAGTTACTTTGGATTCAAAAGGAGTTTTCAAAAAGTAAATGTGAAGTTTTTCAATCAGAAATCTCCAAAATTTTGCAGAGAATAAATTATGGTTTTATTAGATAACAATTTATAAAACAAAAAAGAACATATTTGATTTAATAAAATTTTTTTTGTTTTTATTTAAAAAAACGACGAAAACTTTTTAGGTCACCCAATATTAACGAGCTTATGAAAGAAAACGTTTGGAAGGTTATTTCCTTTTTTAGGAAATACTAAGATATATTTTTTTATTAATGAAACCATTTTGATTCAACGTTGTATTGTCCCTTTTGACTCCTCACCACATGCCTTATAATTATTTATTTATTTTTAATTTTAAGATTCCAAGGTGATTCTAAAATTCCAACCAAGTATTCCTTTAAAATTTTGGTTTTTATTTGCTAAAATATGGATGAAGTGAGAGGATAGATTCAATTGAATCCAACATTCTGCTATGAAAAGAATGTTGTAGTGAACTAAATAAGTAAAAATACGAAGAATATATTGGTGAATATATTGGACTTGTCCAAAATTCAATAGTTTCTGTCGAGTCACTCAACCTACACGAAGCTCGGAGTTGTTATATTGAGAAAACTATTCTTTTTCTGTTTGCTTACACTGATCTCGTCATCTCTATATTTATTTAATATGACCCGTTTGATGGCAGTAAATATCTGAATTACTGGATTAGTTAAAAAATTAAATAATAAAATAGGGATAAATTATTAAATAGGGATTGGATTACTTTCTTTTCACGGATTCCAATTTTGTACATTCTTTGACATTTCAGGATTTCTTACTAGTGGTAATCTATTTCGCGTAGCCCGTTATGGATCAAATTTTTTTCAAAACTGTCTCATTCTTCTCAAATTTTAGTAAGTACTCAGGGATCCCAACTCAATGAATATCTCTTTCAGTAGGAATGCAGGAAATGAAAATTTCAATTTTTGTGAAATAGCCATAAAGTTTTAAATGGAAGTGAACACTTGAATTAGATAAAATTAATGTCTTTCCGATCACATGTCGATCTTCTTTAACTAAAGTCTTCCATTTATCAGCACCAGGTTCAATTGGCCTTCTTGATGATCTTTGATATCGAAATTTCTGGAAAGAAACGCAGAAAATCAAACTAGATATTAACGTTGGGTTTCAAATCTTTTCCACACAAGGCACATAATAACATACTTCAGATTATAAAATTCATAAAACGATATATCAATTACAAAAATGTAAAAATTAATTACAATAAAATAATAATAATTATTATAATTACTATATTATTTTATTTATTTATTTTTAATTATTTATTTTTATAATTTTATTGTTTTCAATTTTACATTGATTTTTTTAATATTCCTATAATGAAAAGCATTGGTATAATTATTTATAACATTTATAACCAGAGTTTTCTCTAAGTTTTCAAAGAAGGAACATTACTCTAAAAGCTTAAAGGAAAATGAAATACAATAATCTGTAGTACGTTTACTGTTGCACTGTTAATCAGGAGTATTAAAAAGCACAGGATTATTGATAAGTTAAGGATAATTGATTTTATTATTTATTACAACGTAACTTTAATTTGAATTTTATTTTTGGTTTTCATTTTATTTTTCATACTTTTTAGACTAAATCTAACCTCAACATTTATTGGGATAAAAATTTTGTTTTAATTACCCATTAATCATAGTTTATGATTTTTTAATTATATATTATTAAATATGTTCAGTTTTTTTCATTTTTACTTTCATTTAGGTTTTATATTTTTTTAATGTAATCATATTTTTTCGATCTCCTAATTGATCTTTCGAATCTGATTTGCAACATTTATTCGTGAATGACATTCATGATTGAAAACTTTTCGTTTTAAGGCTCTCCAATGCAAATTAGATTACCATTCAGAAATTCTGATGAAAATTAACACTCCGCATTCATCGTCAAGGAAATACAAGATTCTTTTAGAAATGCAAGGACATTGTCAGAATCAGAAAAGTCGCATCGAGACACGTGTAAATTTTCTTAAGGATTTATTAGAAAGAACAGAACAATGGAAAGTATGATTATTATTTTTTTTATAAAGATCATTTTTCATTTCGTTAATTTATATAAATTATTATTTATATTATTACTACATCTAATAACAATAATACTAACAGTGATTATAATAATACTTATTATTATTATTATTATTATTATTATTATTATTATTATTATTATTATTAATTATTATTATTATATAGAATCAGACTTTTGAGTTCGATCAATGGTTAGATGAAGTAACCAGATATCTTGATGAATGCGAAAATCAAAAATATGCAGAAAAAGATATGATTATCGAAGCTATAAAGGAAACTGAAGCTGGCATTCAAGATATGGAAAATCTTATACCAACTCTTGAAAATATTGAGATCTCCTCTACAAATCTCGAGGCATATTTTTCAAAAGATCTTAAATTGGAAACACAATTAAAAAAGCAAGACTTGAAGAAAAAATGGGACAATCTCCACAATCGATATTTAAAATTTAAAGAGGTTCTAGAGCAACAGATTTCTAAACCAGATCAACAGCCAGTAATCAAAACTAAGTCAATGGCCCCACAAAAGGTAGCCATTATATGTGAATCGGAATTGCGAACTGAAGACAGTCTAATTGATATGGATTTAGAACGTTCCAGTTTTTCATCTGAGTCTTTGGGTAAATTTTAAATTATTTTTTTCACTTAGTAATAAAAGAGATAAATAATTAAGGTCTAAAAATTGTATTCATAAATATTAAAAATATTAGTAAAACTGTTTTCATAATATCTCAGTAAATATAATAAAAAATAATAAAAATATCGTGATCATCACTTTTCTATTTTTTGAAAAGAAATCTTTAGTTGATCTTAAAATTTTATTACTTTCATTATTTAAATAACAGTAATTATAACAATAAGTAATGATAATAAAAATAATAAATAATTATCTTTCCATTATCATCATCCTTTTTTTAGGTTTAATGTTTTTTTAAATAAATTAATTTTTTGTATTAAATAATGATTAAAAATTATAATGAGGTCATTAAACAAAAGTTGTAGAAATATTAAATATTAAATAAAAAATATTAAATACCTTGGCTCATCTTAAAATTGGGCCGCAGAATGGAAATTCAACATATCGTTTTCTTTAGACAAATCGATTGAAAACATAAGCACATTGGAAAGTCAAATATCCGTTGATGATGACACTCAAAAATTGCAGGCCGAGATCCAAGACTGGATTGAAACTGGTAGAGAAATGCTGAACAAATATTCAAACATTCATAGCACTGACCAGCTTAACGCCTTCGGACAACTTGTCTATGTATTTTATGATTTATCAGTTATTATAAATAATAATATAGTTATTTTAAATTTAATTAAATATAAATTGCAAATGTGTAAATTATTATTTTTACCATCATATATCATTTACAAAAATTATAAAATACAGAAATATTTCTGCAAATAGGAGAATACATAGGAAAACTCATTTTTATTAAAGGAAAGTTGTACTCTTTTATTTTACTGTAGGAAATCTTTTATTATATATATATGATATATGATATATGATATATATATATATATATTATTTATATTTTTATAAAAAATTATTGTAATGAATTTTCAATTTTAATTAGATACATGATAAATTTAAACAAGTAAATAATCAAATAATTAATTAAAATGAAAGAAATTTATAAATAAATCTGTAATTGATTTATTTGATTATTATATGATAATATTAAAATAAATTATTTTAATTGATTATCTTAATTAAATTGTTAGTATAACGTGGTTTTTTCTGACAGTTTCAAAGAATAGACTTCAGTACAATTTTAACTTAATTAGATCAAGGATATTCTAGATTGATTAAAAAATTAAATATAGATTCATAAAACATAATATAAACATCAGTAAATCAATAATGAATAAAATTATTTTATAAAATTTTCGTATAATAATATTTTAGGTATTAATAATATATTCATAAAATTAAATAATGTACTTTTAAGATATAATAATGTACTTTATTTAAAATCGAAATCGATTTTTGAAAAGATTTTATTTTACAGATTTTTTAAAAGCAATCATTATATTGTGCAAACTGTATTTATTTGTTCTTAAAAATTTTCTCAATAGGTCATTGAAAAAGAAATGATCTTAGGAATATTTACCAAAATAACAGTGATTTGAAAAAATGTTTGAAATTTTTTATAATCTTTGAAAATTTTATTTTCTCTATATTCCCCATAGATTAATTCTAAGTTTTTTTTATTATTATTATTATTTACCATTATGATTATATAATTTTCAAAAACTGTCATTTTCTGCCAGTTAGTATTTTTGTAATTGCTTATACGTAAAAAGTAAGGAATGTCATTTTTCTGTACAACTAAACAATATATTTTCTAGAGAAACATGTGTCAAATATTTTTACTTTTTCTCCTTTGTAAAACATATAATAGATCCGCAAAGTGACTTCTAGGTTTTTGGACTAGTTGCTTTTTAACTATATATCTTTTGATTCAGAAAAGTTTGATGATTTTTTATGTAAATTTAACATTAAACTTAAAAAAACAGGCAATTTCTACTTTGAGTAAATAGTTGAAAGAAATTTGTACGAAATTATAATTTACTCAAGGGTTCCACAACCGTATTTGATTTAAACATTATTAACATTGCTATCAGCTTTTGTGATTAGAATATTCTAAAAAAATTGGTCTATATATCAATATATGGAAAAAGAATATATCTAAAAAATAAAAAGAAAGAAATATCTATTCACAATTATTGAAATTATTGGCTTAATATTCATATATATAATTGCATTATCTCATGTTTCATATAGAAATGTCTAAATTTTGATTGATATCTTCTATCTCTAAATTCCTTTAATAATATTATTTCAAATTAAAATTGATTATCTTTTTAAACATTTCACTTATAAATGTATCGATCTTCGTTATTTTGCATAAATTTATTATATTTTTTGAAATTTATTTATTTTTATATTTAAATCAATAATTACTCAGCCCGTTTTTAAAAATCTTTAAAAAGAAAATGAATTGAATTTTTAAGTAAAATATTCATATTACGTTTTAAAATATATCTATTTGAATTTTGTTCCATTATCTTAAATACTCATGACAATGAAGCCAAACGTTGAAGTGGAATATGATTATAACAAAAATTGTTGAAAATATTTTACAATATGTTTTACAAAAGTTGCTAAATTAAAATTAAAGAATAATATTTAATTAATTTTTATTGTATTTTTTGTGTTATAATTTATATTATTCAATTGAGAAAGTAACATTTATTATTATTATTATTATTAATATAATTATGTTAAACATAGTGTTTCAAAATCCGCATTTTTATAGTCATATTTCATTTTAGTTTTTTCATCCAAGAACTCGTACTTCAGATGTAAATGTATACAGGATATATGAAGCAAATTTATTTTTATTAAATCAAATATTATTAAATCAACAGTTGTAGGTTGCTTTAATATTAATATCATAGAAAAACGTAAATATTTTTATATGAACGCAACATCAGAGAATATAGATTCCGTTTTCGCTGCTTTAACTGCGAACGAATTTTCTGCAGTATGTTCAAAAACGTTTGATGAATAGCTTTGGAGAAATGAGGAGTTTAATATTAATCCAAGAAATTGCGAAAAGATACAGAAGACACCAGTGTTAAGGAGCTTCAAGAATTTCAGGTCCAGTAAGACCAAATGATCTATATAAATGTAAAACAAATTCTTGATGATTTGATTAGATTTTTACATTAGAGCAACCGCTGTTCTCACTGACATAAACTAGAGTTCAGTTTATCGAATCATAACTCAGAAGCTGCTGGTAAAATGTGTCAATGCTAATTCGTTTCCTCATCGAATAACAGAGGACCACAAGCTTCAGAGAGTAGATGCATCAAAAAAGTTGCTCCGAAATCTGCAATATGTAATTGTTTAAGAAAAAATGGTGTATAGTGATGAACCCTTGCCATCTCGACAAAATGATGCATATTGAGTTGTACTAGATCAACAAAAATCAAAGTACGATATCAGATAATAAATTTCAGAAAAATGTTGATTGCAATTTTTGTGGTGATTTTTGCTTTCAAGTTAATGCTGAACGCAATGTTAAATTCTTTAAGACTGTTTTAGATATCTGACAAATTAGACGTTTGCACACATCACAATGCTCATCATCATACGGTTTCAATTCCGTGAATCACGTGGAATTAAACTTATAAGACACCCCATTACTGGCCTCATATGAACTCATTGGATAGGTTCGTATGCAGAATTATGGGATTCGACAGGAGAAAAACGCAGTTTCCGAATATTAATTACCTTTCAGAATATGTGAAAAATTTCCTGGAAAATAAAATGACAAATCAAAGCATTTTATAGAATTAGTAATTGAGAAAAATGGAAAATATATTTAACCTCTTGTGTTTGTATAAATTTATTTTATTTTGGCATTTTCACTTTGTAAGACTTGATAAAAAGGCGGTTACTTTGAAACATCCTTTATATTTGAGGTTAATTCCTATTTTTGATAGAGTCAAAATTAAAAAATCTTCTGATTTTAATGTTAAAGAACTGTTCGATAAAATGATAAATATATTTAAACAAAATTTTCTTTTTCAATTAATATAATATATGGAATAGTCTTAGAATATGAGTTTGTTTATTTTAATATTGTCTATAGTGTTATGAAGAAATTCAAATCTCAAACGAAAATCATAAATTATTTAGAAAGTGTTTAATGCCTATTTCTAAAGATTTGGAAACAGAAATTTCCTTGAATAAAATACAATTAAAATTAATCAATTAGTTTTATGCGAAATTGTTTTTTTCAGCAAAAAAATCGTTTCTGGCTGACAAAATAAATAATTATGATTCTTGGCTAGGCAAAATAAATATCGACTTTTATCTAATCCAGAATCTTTGAATCAAATTATGGAAAGCATTACAAACAAAAGATTGATAAAAGACTAGAAACCTCTTAAGTCTACTTTCTGATGACAATAACGTATTGAGAGTCAAGCTTAACAAGTTTTACTCGAGCGGGAATTGATGGAAAAGTTCACATCTTTTTTTTCGATTTAATAAAAATTGATAAAAAAAATAAATCAATTATTATGAGATTTTCTTCCTTATAAAAGCTCATTTGAATTAAATAAAATAAAAATATTTTTTATTACCAATGGCAGGAACTTCAAAAGATAAAACTGGATTATGTGGAAAAATTAACGAAGATGATTCCAAATTCCGATTCTCAGTGTCTAACTGAGAATTTTAATCTTTTTTGTGAATTTCTGGATTTCGAACATCAGCGCTACGAAAACTCAGCGTATCATCTGAAGGATGTGAAGAGTAAATTGAAATCAAAATGAATGGTCGAAAAATTTCAATCTTTATTGTTTTTCAGATATCTTATCAGTCGAAGATAAATGGTTGGGAAAAGCAGACCGGGTCATGCAACAGTCATTCTCGTGTGATCATTTGGACGTGGAAGAACTTTCCGAAAATATCGATGTAGGGTTTCTGATAAAATGTTTTGAAAATGAAAAATATCAATTAAAACCAAAAGAAAATTTTCGATCTACAAATCTAAGAGATAAATGAATCTTATGACATCTATTTAATTAAGGAAATAGAAAAGGTGGTATGTGATCATTCTGAAGAAGACTTCAATCGGTTGGAAGATTTAAAATACTCATTAATGAATGCAAGAGTATTGGAACGAAGTGTGAGCATGGAAATTGATCATATCAAAGAAAAATCATTGGTTATGAAAGATAAAGTATAGATAATTATTAATTAAGAAATAACATATTGTAATTGTAATTAGGCTACAAAACGACTTGGAAGTCTGCAACAAGTATTAGAACACGTCCAATCTGTTGAAAGACGTGTTTGTCAAATGACCACATGGATTTATGACACGACAAATCTTTTGAAAGCCAGAATTGTGGCCGATATGCTTGGATCAGATCTTCCCGATGAATTTGAAATACTGAAACAGAATTTCTGTGAATGGGAGAAATTTCTAGTGGAATTAGAAGATCTCGAACAGGGAAAGCGATTCCAGGGTCGAAAAGAAACCAGCGAAAGACTTCGATTACAGAGACTGAAATTGCAGGTGAATGAGAAATAATTATGTTTTTAATTTTCAATGATAATTGAATATTTTATTTAAGAAATCTTTTCGTCCTTTGAAAGAAATGTTTTCTCGATTTTCCCGTCCTGCCGATTTTGAGCCGCGTCTCGACAATTTGAAAAGGGAAGTGAGTCGTGTGGCCGAACATATATATTTACTGGATATCATATCCATTTCTGCGGAAGATTTGGACAATTGCCAAGCCCATGCCAAAGTAGGTTGAGATATCACAGACAAAAGATAATTAAAATCATAAATTCGATGGGTTACATAAGAATTATCAAATGAATATTTTTATTTTAGAATGATTTGTTTAATATTATTCGCAATTTCATTTATCCTTAATTATTCCGAAAAATTCATTCACCGCATATTAATTATTCTATAAAAATCAAATAGTTTTGCTTTATCACAAAGAATGAACTAAGTTTGTATCTGGATTAGGGATTTCCAACACGTTTTTCCAAGAGCCCGATGCATTTTTAAGTCATCGTCAAAATAGTAAATAAAAAAGTCATAAATTAAATTTTCTTATACATTTTGTAGAGTGAAAAATTTTCACTATTTTTAAGCAAATAAGAATTTCCAATTAGCAAAAGTTATTTGTACAGTTATTGTTAAAGGGTAGAAAATTTTAATTGTATAAACAATTATTACAAAATTTTACAATCCTCTTTCAATGTTTCATTTCTTTCCGAATCTCGTTAAAGGAAATGGATAAATATTGACTGCAGACGATAACTTGCTGCTGATAGATAAAATAATAATAATAATAATAATAATAATGGAAATTAAATCGTCATATAACCATCTGGGTTGAATTTCAAAAACATTTGGCCAACGTTCTGCTTACAATCTTGCAATAATATAAAATATCTTTTGTTATAATTATTATTATTTTATTTTATTTTATTTTATTTTATTTATTTTAGTTTTTATTATTATTGTTATTGTTATTATTATTATTATTATTATTATTATTATTATTATTATTTTATTTTTTTTAATTTATTTA
>JBBMKC010217278.1:0-12504 GCA_037834085.1 Bipalium vagum
ATTTTAATTAATAAATTTTATTTTCCCGATTTTTATGACTTATTTTATTGACTACTAAAAATACGACATTTCATACTAGACAACCTAATATTTTATTTGCACTGAAATATTTTATTTGCAAAGTTTGTAAAAATCGGTAGATGATGTTGATGTACCATTGACTCCAGACTGGGTATTGAATTGATAGATAAATCAATGTCTTGGAATTCCCCTTTATATATAGTTCTTTAGTTATCGTGTTCAGAGTAGCTCCAACCTTCAATCTGCACACAGAATTATGATAAATATTGTACCAGAATAACATTCCATTTATCTTGCTTCATACCATATCAATGATTAGGATTAACTCAAAGGGTTTCAGAGAGTCCATAAAGGTGGATCGGGAAAAACAGATTGTTAAGATCTTAATAGTTATAGAAGGTGGAGCTTAAAATAATGTTTATTAGGTCTTAACGGCGAAGGTTGCTTTTTATTATTGCTGTGAAAAAGTTTAAAATAATAAGATTTAAATCGAATAAAAATGTCTAAATCGAATTCAAGTTTTTCAAAATTATATTTTATAAAAAAGGGATTTTACAAATACGAGTGATAGTTCTTGATGAATTTCAATGTGATTTTTTATTTCAGGGTTAGTTTTTAGTTTGAGGTTAAACAGCCTTCTCGCTCTTAGATTCAGAGGTTCTCTAATAGGAAAAACAATTTAACTCACCGCTCTACTTAGCGTGTGAATTAAGAAGCAAAACAAAAATAGAAAAAGAGATGGAAAAAAAATTATATGATCCTCAGGTCCTGGCCCGAGTATTTATTTATGTTATTAAAACCAAACTTTGCTTTGTCTACAAAACAAGTCTGATCAAAAACCGGGTTACAACTTAAAGTTAAATTGTGAGTCAAGTCAATAATAAAAAAAGATTTAAAATTGGTTTGAACCAGATAATTTTGTTAGTGTCTTCACAGACTAAATTAAAACTTTGTCTTAATTATAAGACAAGTTGAAAGTACTTAAAACTTTATTTAATAATCGATTCAAAAAATTGTTACTTTTAAATTGAAACTTTCTTAATTATAAGACAAGAAAAGAACTTTAAAATAAATTGAAGATCAATTTAAAAAAATGTTACGTTTATTATTTAAGAATTTAAAAACCTGAGGCATATATTACTTTGTATTAATTCTAAGACAAGCTGGACACAAATATGAACTGGTGTTTTCATTGGTTTGTCGTAGATTGATTGTAGTCGTAGATTGAGCGTTAGTCGTATATTAAAAAAAATGAAATAAATTAAAATAAAATTTTCTCATAATTATTAATGTCTTGATTGTCTTCTGGTTGAAGGATTTGTTGATGGATTGAATTGTCGGGATTGTCTGACCTTGAGTGGGTTTGGAAGATTTGGAGGATTTGTTGAGGAATCGGGTGTGTTGAGAGGATGTAATGGGAGTCTCCACAAGACGAACAAGATGAACAGACACAAAACACTGCAAAATTATATCCAAAAAAGTTTAAGAGAGAAGAGAAAAAGGTTCGGCTGAGGATCATGAAATGAAAATTCTGATTATCCACTTTCTAAAAAGAATTTTTGGTATGAAGAAAAGATAGAGTTTAAAAGGAGGTATGCTAAATCTTTTTTTTTTGAACGAAGAGTAATAAATCATAATATAAATAATTTAAAAAAGGACAGAATTATGTTTTTAAAAGAAAATCTCGTTTTGTATAGGAGAAAAATGTAGAAAAGTCCCTTTATTCTTATAAATAAAATAATCACAACTCTCATGTATGCAAGATGTCAATTAAGTAGTTTTACAACTTTAAAATGTAATAAATCTTTGAATGTATAGTTTTGTTTAGCCCAATTATTGTCAAGTGTAATATTTAATAATATAATACTTTTACTATTTTCCTTAACTGAAATATATAACTTTCGCTCGAAATCAATAACTTCTCACTATTCAATTTTGTGCCCGTCTTACTTTTACAGCTACACAAAATTATACTCAATTGAATCAAAACTCCCACAATAAAACCTTATTCGCATCCCAAATTGAATCAAAACAATCAAATTAAAACTTTATTAAAATGCAAAACTGAATCGTTACGCGTGTCAAAAAAATCTGAACCAATCAAAGAATCAATGCTAGTGAACTGTATAAAATTCAAGAAGTCTAACTGATACAATGTCCACAAAAATCAACCACCCTTAATCGTAAATTAACACAATTGAATAATTAAGAACAAAATATAATATTAACTCAAATGAACACTAAAATATATGAACAATAAAATTTATGATTAAGAATATAATGAATTTCAAAAGAATATCAAAAAATAAGAATCTTACAAGAAAATAGCAATAAAAAGAAATTTAGAGTATCCTCACAAAGGGGCGACAATGGATCCCCAAGTCGTCCTCTAGATCCTTTTCAGGTCACTTCAGGATTTCCAAACTCATTGAGCCCTATTGTTAATTCCTTTTGCGTTCTCATTATTTCTGAATATAAACAAAATTACTGAATTAAAGGATACTGCTTCCAATTTTTCCTGACGAAATGATTCTTTTTCTTGTCGACTACTGGGAATATTCTCCAAAATTTTTCAACGAAATAACCTTCCTTTGATCTCAAAATAATTTTCCTTTGGTTTTCTGGGTGGCTTTCTGGGAATAGCATCTCTTTATATTGATCTACGTTCACCAATCTGTACGCTTTGAGACGGACATTTCCTTCAATAGTCCATTAATTCTAACTTTATCTCCACGCCGAGATAAATCAGGAGAATATAAGCTCTTGGTTTTCTCATTCAAATTGCAATTAACTTCGCATTAGACAAGTTAAGCTGGTAATAATAAAAGGTAATAAATACGCTTCGGCTATTTAAAACTTACATCAATCTCTTTTGAGAAAATTCTAAATAATTAAATAATCATTATCATAACTAGAGCAAATACTCTGCAATATTTTCTTTTTATTATATTCTCTCGTTTCTGTTTTTTGATATCTTGGAAATTCGATTCTGCTTCGCTCAAGACGACAGAATACGTATTTTTAACATCAAGGCTTCTTTGGTTATCGTAAAACCAAGAAGACTTTAATTAATTAATATAATAATTGTGATAAGATATTATTATCTCAGTTGATTTAATTAGACTTAGTTCGTATCTTAGAACACTCATTTGTTACACTACCTTTGACGTATTTGGTGAGCCCATTTCTAATCTATATTAATAGTGCTAGCATTATTATATTTTCGAGATTAGATCTCACAGTAGGCGTTGAACCAAACACTTACAATATCATTAACTCGACAACGAGATTTTCATATATACTGCTTTTAAAATTTTAAAAATTTAATAATAATAATATTATTAGAAGTACTGTTATAATAAAATTATTAATATTAATGATAATGAATTAATAATAATAATAACAATAATAATGATAATGATAATAACATTTCAAAATCATGGATTGTCAAAACAAAAATTTAGCCAAACTAAATTTAATTGAAAATAATAAGTAGAATCATAATTATGCTAATAATATTAATATAATTAATTATATTCAAATGATCTTCATTCTGACAATAAGCATTTTTGGTTAAGCATTTTTGGTTAAGCATTTTTGGTTAAGCATTTCCATTTAGAAAAAAGATTTTCTATGGGGTTTAGAAATTGGGAATACGGTAGAAGAAAAATTAATTCATGACCATATTGCAAAAACAGATCCCTAACTTTTAAAGTCTCGTGGATTATACCCATAACAAATACGCAAATTTTCAAGCCTTGTTCTTGTAGCTGTTGAAACATTGTCTTCATAAAATTTTAAAATTATTCTCCATTATAGGTTGTATTTCTTATCTTAAATGCAAAAATTCCTGTCTTATTAATCACGCTGCAAACTGATATATTTTTGGTCCTAATTGACCTTACGTTTATATTAGGTGATGTTCCAACTACAGCACAGTCATATTTATGTCCAATTGACACATAAAATCTAACTTTATCTAAAAAAAATCTTATGATCACTCACTTCAGAAATTAATTTTAAAAATCTTTCGGTATATTCACGTCAAACCTTTAAATTATCTGAATCATTTCTTCTTTCAACCACAATAAAAAGTCTTTTTATGGTGTAGTGAAATTCTGTTGAGGAAGAAATCGCTGTAAAACCCTATAATCAATAGGACGACATTTGACTTATAAGAGAAAATATTTAATAAGACTTTAAATCATAAAATACCACATTTTAAATATATAAAGCCCAAGAGTAGTGGTTGTATGTGGCGTCCCAGCAATCTATTTTTTAAACAATAATCTAGAGTAAAATGGTGAAAACGAAAAGTCTTCAAGGAGATAGTTTATTTTATATACAACTTGATAAACAGTAACTTTATACATAATTATTAATAATTTTTTTCATATAGTTATATCTTCTTTCAACTGATTTATAAAAATTTAAAATTAAAAACTATTTATTCAATATTGAAAAAAATTTAGTCTAACTCGCTGTTCGGACAAGCGATTCTTCTCTGCTTGATGCCATCTGGACCTTTTAGTTCCACTTGATGAGGAGACAAGTAACGCAATATTACGTAGGGTCATTCATATTGAAAATCATTCTTCTTCTGTTTATGTAGTTCCACCCTGACCAATATTGAATCTCAAATCGAGAAAATTCGTTGCCCGCGTTTGCTCCTTTCGAATTGACTCATTCTGACTACAGCTGTATCCAAATTTACTTTCGCTTTCTTTGTAATATCCGTCTCAAACCCGATAACCTCATACAATACCGAACTTTGTGACCATAGATGATAAGTACCCGGATTAGGTATGAAAACCAACACTCAAGCAACCAGTTTTAATAAAAATGAATACCTAGAATATATACTTTTTTTTCAATATAACTGCTGTTTTTTGAGAAACACTTTTCCCACCTATGCACAATGGCCCTTGTTAGAAATTATTTTCACGCACCGCCTCCTTAAAATCCTTAACTGATTCGACCAGTTTTTGACCAGTTGCTAGCATCATTTCTTTAAATTTGCTTCATCAATTTTTATAGGACGACCAGGGCACTCCTAATGATTAACAATTTTTCTACTACTACAAAACTTGGCAATCCAATAATGAAAAGTCGTTTTTGAACGACATTAATCTCCGTAAGTATTGAATATTTGACTGTGAATGTTGGCATTCGATTTTCCTCACAAATCGAGAAATTTGATGGCGCTTTTATATTCGATTGGATCAAACTTTTTAATTCACGTTTTAAATTTACTACAAAAGAAATGGTAAATAAAATATTCAATTTTCATTAGCTATATAATTAGTGTTTTCAATTATAATCAATTCATCAATTCCAAATTATATTTTCATATCTAGTCAGTGTATTTAGAATACACAGCACCTATAAGATACATAAAGAAAAATCATGTACAGACAAAAAAAAGAAAAGAAATCAAGAAAAGAAATAATATATAAAAATAAAATGACATACAATTTCATTTATTTTGATTACTTATTAAAATAGTCTTTGTAAATAATTCTAGAAGATCCCAAAATATGAAAAGAATACAGATGTATCAAGATATAGAGAAAGTACAACATTAAGCAAATCACGATTGTCGATCATATTTGACAAAGTTTTTAATCTCATAGTCTTAGGAACTCCTGGAATAGGATAATCATCGTCACTGTTATCATTCATTTTAGTAGTATCCGGGCTTTATTGAATTCTTCCGAACATAAAGTTTGCCACGTACTACCGCGATCTTCTAATTGAGAGATGTTTTATTGTAGGACTATTTGCTGAGAGTTGTTGTAATTGATATTCTTCTAATGGTTCGGCTTCTAAGTTCTAGTGATTTACTGCTCTGGAATTATCGCCACTTCTGGTTCACTGATCTTAATGCCGATAAATTTAATCTTTAACAGTCACGCTCAGCATTTCATAGTAAATCCTTTTTAAGATTTTGGTAAAGTTTTGTCAACTTTTCTAAAGCTCCTTTTGTCTTTTATCTCTGGTAAAATTTTTGGATATAAATTTCATTGTGTTTCCTATATTTTTGTCTGCAATAATCTTCAGGTTTTTGGTCGAAACCTTTACGGGGGACTCTCAGATCCCTTGCTTCTTCAACTTTTAGATTTTTTTGATGGCGACATTCGTACTATTTTTTTATAATTCATGTGTTGACATATAGCGTTTTCTCGGAATTCATGAGATGGAGCCACTATTTTAGTGTTCTCAATCATCAATAATAATTTTAAGTTGTAACTCACTTTATTTTTTATAGCATTGGGTTTTCTCATAGGTTGGAGTTAATATCATAAGAACTAAAGAAAAATAATCTCAATAGTGCGATAAGTAAAAGTATAAGTTAAATTAAAAGAAACAGATTGCGGTTGATGAATTTATTGAAAAAAATTTTCGTCAAATTTGTTCGTACAAGTAGGTTCTCAGTTTGTCTGTTCACGGATTGTCGAAGTATAAAATTCTTGCAATTGTTGATAGTTTACCATTAAATACATCATTTGGTTATATAAAGAATTTGTGAGTCTGGATAGGTCAAGTATATATACCTCTTCTGGTTCTCTCGGTGCATTAAAGCAAAATCTGTTTGATTTCCCGTTAATTTCATTTTTGATTTCTCATAGTTTTGAATCCAAAATTTTTCAATAAAGTTTTTGAATATTTCTGCATCTCTGAGTTTAAATTTTTTTTTCTAATTCAAATTTTTAAAATTAATTATTATAAATATTTACATAAAAATATGTACCTAAAAATTTTATTGGAAGGGAATAAAAATAAAAATTTATATAATAAATAAATTATATATTATAAATACTATTAATATAATAATATGAATAATAATTAAAATAATATAGATAGTTGTTGAAAGGTTATAAGATAGATTCAAATAAACAAATAACATTAAAGTCAGAAAATGGTGGAATTTTAGGAAGTTTTGGAGAATTATGGCAACCGAAGAAAATAATTAAATAAAAAATTGATTTTGTGGAATAATTCGATTTTTGGAAGCAATTACATTGTAATGCCAAATAAGTACATATACTTTTCCTTTCTTTAAAAATTGACAGAAACTTACTTGAAAAAAAAAATCTAAAGGGAACTCTATAATTAAATCCTCAGAAACAATCATCAGAAAGCTACTACTCAGAAAAGTATTATTAACGAACAGATCGTTCATGACAAAGACAGTAGCATTTGACTTAAAGGGATATTACCATTAAGACTTACAGAATTAGTAGTATCGAAATCAGAGAATATTTCTTTCTTTTTTTGTAAATTACTAGAACCATTTATTATTATTATTATTATTATTATTATTATTATTATTATTATTATTAGTGCGGTTCATTTAGCTTGATTGTTAATAGAAGGTTCAAAATGACTCGTGAATATGATGCCTGAAGAAATTATAGTTGAATTTTTAGCTTTACATCATTAAAAAAATCGAGATTAATGGTTTTAATGATAAATTTTTTACTGATGTGTATGTTAAATAAAATAAGGGGAAAAATAATAAATATTTATTAAAATTATATTATTATTCTCTTATTAATTACTTATTGTTTGAATAATCTAAGAAAATTTTAATTTCAAAATTGTATTAGTAATTATACAAGTATTAAATTACAATGACTTTAGTGGCTTCAAATCTGGAAACAACAAGAGAGAAAATACTTAGCGAACACAGAAGAAAGCTTATTGAACACAGAGAAATTGAAACTAAATTAAAAGAAGGTATAATATTTCAGTTGAATTTTAATTTAATTATATCATAGCTCGTGAAAAGTTAAAAGAATTGTCTAAAGAATATGAAAAATCTGAAAATGATTTAAAAGCTTTACAAAGTGTTGGCCAAGTATAAAACTCTTATTTCTAAATAATCTTTAACTTTAATTCAGATTGTGGGAGATGTTTTAAAACAGTTAACCGATGACCATTGTTAATCATTTATAAATATAATTATTTAACTAATAATCTTATTTAGTCATTGTGAAAGCGAGCAATGGGCCTCGATATGTTGTGGGCTGCAGAAGAAATCTGGATAAAACAAAATTAAAAGCTGGAACAAGAGTTGCTTTAGATATGACAACGTTAACAATTATGAGATCTTTACCGAGAGAAGTGGACCCACTTGTGTATAATATGTCAGTAGAAGATCCGGGAGATGTTAATTATGCATCGGTATTTTTGGATTTTTATGCGAAACCTTTGTTTCAACTTTTGATTATAAAATTGGAATTTAGAATTAGTCACTCGAGTTTAATATCTATCTCGTCAATAAATTTTAAATTATTAAATCTTAATAAAGACTAATATATTTGTAAGTTAATTAATACATAAATTACTAAATAATAAATCTCAATCTCATAAATTACGTAAAAATTACCGATAATTATACAAAAAGTCAAAATATAATTAAAATTAATCTATTTAAAATAAATTTTTTCAAAGACTTGAGTCTAAAAGATATGCATAATATTTTAGATTGGAGGTTTGGCAGAACAAATTCGAGAATTGCGAGAGGTTATTGAACTACCACTCCTCAATCCGGAATTGTTTCAACGAGTTGGCATTACACCTCCGAAAGGATGTCTACTTTATGGGCCGCCTGGTACGGGCAAAACATTATTGGCCCGTGCTGTTGCATCTCAGTTGGATGCAAATTTTTTAAAGGTAAATTTTAGAGTGTTACAATCTTGTCAGACTCACAGTTGAATTCGGCTTCCATAGAAATTAAATTACATTGTTTAAAAATACTGAATATTGGAGGCTTGAATAATATCTTGCTGCCAAAAGTTGATAATGGTCGGTGTTTATATATACAATGATGTCAGGCAGATAAATTTATTCAATAATTAAAATGAATTGAATTTGATTAGCCAAAAACACAATAAAGAAGTCTAATATCCAACTTATTAAATTTATAGTAAAAAAGTTTCACGGAGGAAAATTAATTATTGACTCTTCTTGACATATCAATACAATTTTCATAGTTTTTCTTATTTTTATAAACCAAGCATGGTTTTGTATTTTACACTGAATACGGAAATAACAGAACAGATATTTTTTTGGGTTTGACACTTAAAAATGTTTTCAGAATAACCCAGTATAATGAATCAATCAGATGAAATATGTAATATTACAATATTTTTTTCACCTTTTTTGTTCACAGTCCTAGATGTTTCATATTGTGTTACATAATACTTATAATTTAAATACAAATCTATTTCGGATATTATGTTTATTGCCACGAAAGATATTTGTAATAACAGATTTTAGTTTTTTACTTGAAAATAATAAAATAAAAAACAATATAAAAAAAACATTTGCTGCAACAAAATAGATATGTGACTTTAGAATGTTTTTTTCCTTGAAAAGATTCATTTTTAAAGCCAATAGTACGTTGTGGAGTTACTTTCCAGAACAATCCAGTTTCATCGAGGTTAAAAATATCATAAGGGGAATATTGGGTTAGAATTTTATGAAGAATTGTTTGTTTCCAGTAATCGATGAAATATTGTGCCGAATTTTCTAACTCTGAATCTATGAATGACAAATAACTCCATTTCCAAAGCTTTTTGTAAGAGTTCGTTTTTGTATATAGAAGCTTGTCAGATATTGGACTGAGAAAAGAATGACATGATATAAACCACTTTAATAAAGCTTTCTCCTCATCCGCGTATTTATCAGATGCACAAAAACGTTTGGAAGACGAAGAAAGTCACCTGTAAATGAGCGGGAAACAATCATTTTATCTTTTATAAATGTAGATAGAATAGAAGATAGTATGTCGAATTAGTCTGCAATATCAATAGTTTTCTGAATAAAACTGGCTTTGTATTTTTATCTTCCACAGTTTGAATAATTTTTAATTATTCACCAGTACTGAAATTCTTCCGTTTTCCTCTCATAATAAAATACAAAGAATATAACTACTTTGATTCAAAAATACACCAATTAAAATCTTTAAAAAAAAGTATTGCGAAATTCGTAATAACCGAAGTATAATGCTTGTTTTTTGTTTGAGTACCTAATAGAAAATTCGTGATAATCGATCTTTCGAAGTATCCAATTTAAAAATACTCAAATCTTTGCTCAGGCTCTATTGCTAGTATTTTTCCCGTAATATCCGAACTAAGCTGTAATTTACAAATTCAGTTATTGCATAAAGAAAATAAGATCCAATATCAATTTGTTATTTTTACCAGATTTCAACTGGAAAATGTGACTATCACAGAGAATAGAAAGTTCCTTTGATTTATTGGAAAAAAAACGTAAACTTAAGGCATTCAAATATAATTATTAATTTATATAATCTTAATTATCCATCGATTGGGTGGTTCACTGATTTTATCAGTAAAGAATAATCTGTAAGATGTTAATTAATATCTCTTTCCATTCGATTTTCGTCGTTATTTTCTTCAGTTTATAAACTGTTCCTCAATAAAAGGAAAGAATTGTAATCTGAAAGATTAATATCAAGAGAATGTGATTAGTAAATTAGAACATCCAATCTAAATTCTAAAATGTCTTCAGTTTATCATAATTAAAATTGAAGAAGAGTTGCAATTGTACCAAGTGAATAACCACATATATCTGAATTATTCTTTAATATACCTGATATCTCTTGACTTTTTCTGCATTCCTTTTTTGAATTAATGTCACTTTACATTCTTCCCTATCACTCGACGGTACTCTGATTTATAATAATATTTGTACTAATTTAAAATATGGTCATTGTTTTCATTGGCTTCAAACTTGTTTTCACATATGAGGCTGATTCCATTCAGTTTGACTCCACTAAAGCATCTTTATTTATTTAAAACATCAACAAAAATTGAATTTTCTTTTTGTACAGTGCTGTATTTACCATTTTATTTGACTCAAGATTTATAATGTATCACATGAAATCTGGAACTCGATTTTAAAAAAATTGTTCTGTTCTTATCTTTAACTTTTTCTAATTTTTGTCCAGAAAAAGATTATTAGAAATACCATAACATCCGGTTAAAGAGTTTTAGACGAGATAAGAGCTGTGCGAAAGTTATGTTACTGTTTTTTTTAATTGGTTTGCTGTCATGCATTGGAATCAGTGTGAGCACAATTTCTGTAGGCCAAGTTATCTTAAAATTGCCCTGGGCGTGTCATTTCAATTAGTAAGCATAGTAGACAGATTTCGAACTAGTCTTCATGCATTATTGATTCTGAATTGACCAACCAAATATTTTACTGTTGAGTATGTTATGGGTCGTCTATGAATACTTCTTTATCCTTCAAAGTCAAATACAAAATCACACTCGGACATTGTACTAGTGTTCCATATTAGATTTAAGATCACCGAAAATTATTTATAAATAACCCAATCACATTGAAATTATTTCTTTATTTCGATTCAACCTTGTTTTACTAAATACTGTATAATCAGTCATGCAAAAGACCTCATTCATTTGCTCCAATTGCACAATTTGTTTTCCTTTTCCAAAAAAATATTGTTCAGTTTTAAATGATATTATTAATTGATTGTCTGATTAATATCAATTAACTTTTATGCAGGTGGTGTCCAGTGGAATTGTCGACAAATATATTGGCGAAAGTGCTAGACTTATTAGAGAAATGTTTAGCTACGCAAGGGATCACGAGCCTTGTGTGATTTTCATGGATGAGATAGATGCCATTGGTGGACGTCGATTCTCTGAAGGGACCAGTGCGGATCGTGAGATTCAGAGAACACTGATGGAGCTGTTAAACCAAATGGATGGTTTTAATGCTCTGGGAAAAGTGAAAATTATTATGGCCACAAACCGACCAGATACGCTCGACCCGGCTTTACTGCGACCCGGTCGTTTGGATAGGAAAATCGAAATTCCTCTGCCCAATGAACAGGCCAGAATGGATGTTTTGAAAATTCACTCGTCTTCTTTATCGAAGCATGGAGAAACAGGTAAAATTGAAAACAGTGTAGGTTGGGTCAGTCCTCCTCTATGGATCCGGGTTTCATAATATTTTATCTTTATTTGAATTTTCTGCTGTGAAAAGTTGCAAGTATTGCATTTTTTATAAGTGTAAAATCCCGAGTATAAGTTGCAGGTAATACGTACATAAAGGCAACATTTTTGAATTGCAGCTTATAAAACTAAAAAACAATTCAAATCAAAGATTAGATTATTTATTTCAATTTTCAACATCACACTCCTCAAAACCATCACACTTTTCATTATCAATAAAAGTGAAATTTTCTAGTAATTCTACAATGTTTGGATCAGACTCGTTCACTTTCATTTCGTCGAACACAAATATTCTTGCGTTTCATGAAATTATCAGTTCATTGAGAGCTCGCGACAAATCCTTCAATCTTCATCTCTTTGGCAATTACTTGTGCCTGTAAACGAATTCGAACAATCGACACTTGAAGTTCTCGTTCACGTTGAATTAGGATCCATTCGTGTAATTTCGTTTCCAATTCCGGATATCTAGCGT
>JBBMKC010217289.1:0-12504 GCA_037834085.1 Bipalium vagum
ATAAAATAAAATAAAATAAAATATAATATAATATAATATAATATAATATAATATAATATAATATAATATAATATAATTATCTATATATAAATATTATATATTAGTACATAGAACGATAAAATTATTGATTAAGAGACGTAGAAAGCTGATAAAATATATCATTAAGACGAACCCAATGTTGTAATAATTAATAAATTCCTAAAATCTATACGTACTTTTGAAAATAGAATAAAAATAATCATTTTGTAACTTTTAAATAGATTTTAATTTAGTGAGACAGATAAATTTATTAGAAATTACTTCTAAAAAAGTGACCGTTCTAATCTTATGAAACCTTTGAATTCAAAGTCTGGTTTGGATTCGAACATATTTGATCACAATACTCTTCTTAATAACTTTATTACGACTACGAGTTTCGATTGTTAGAGATAATTGAATGATAGTGATATAAATAATAAAGTCGAATGTTGGTCTGTATTAAACTGTCAATATAATGTAGTATGATCAATAATAATAATAATAATATAGCGGAACCCAAATAACAGGATCTTTTAAAATCATGTTTATTCCAGAAATCTTATTATTTTTTATTACCAATATTTACTTCAAATATTCACCATGGCTCAAAATAATGTTGTTGCGATCGACTCTCAATCACCTCAACTAACGATTCAGCATTTATGTTGTCTTCTCTCAAAAATCCTGTTCTAATAACATTTTTATTTCGTGCCCGGATTTGAATGTTTTAATGCTCTTTGACTAAAAATTACGGAATTTGAACCGATCGATCATGTTCATGTCAGGGGAGTGAGTTGGTTGTAGGATGCAATTGGCTGCATTTTTCTCCAAGAAAGAGTTGATAAAATTTTCTACATGAGGCGAGTAATAATAATAAGGCTTTCATGTTGTTGTTTGTTATTCAGATTTAGCAGGAAATCAACATAGCGGTCAGCAACAATTGATCTGTTTTTTATTATTTATAAAATGAATTTCAAAGTATAAAAATATTTTTTACACAAAATTTAAACGAGTTATTAAAAAAATTTTTTTTGGGTCTCCTTATAATAATATATTATTATTATTTTATGTTTAGTAAAATGTCATAAGGTTAAACTATCAGATATGAAGATTATAGCCATGACAACCGTTATTTTTACTCCAAGTTTTTATGTTGCTTTTGACAAGGTAGTAACGTCCAAGAAAGCTAGTATCGTTTTATTTTTCTCCAGGATAATCTCTGATCCGAATGAAGTCAGTCAATTATTATTTTGTGATTATCCAACGTTTCGATATCAGACGGAGATGGAACCTACGGTCAAAAGATCGGATAAATGGGGTTAGTCAGCTTTTGACCTGTTTGTTTACTTAAAAATGTATTCAAACGACATTCAGGTTTTGTAGATGTTATTAAGCACAGTGGTATTCATATAAGTGTAGAATTGATTTTAATAATTATTATCATGAACAAATTATATTATAAATAATAATTATTAATAATTAAAATTAAAAATTATCTTGACAGTCTTTTAAAAATATTTTATAAAATATATTCACTGTCGCGATTTTCAACACAAATTCCAAATAAAAATATAATTTTATTTTATCGCGACCAGAGATCCATGGTTAATGAGATATCATAAATTGGTGGTATAATAAACTTTTATTTAAATGCTATATTTAATTATTCAGGTTTAATAATCCAATTTGGAACAATTGGAATTTAAAAAAGTCACGTTCCTTTTTATTTATTAAACTCTTCCTTTCAGTATTGCGAGTCACATTTATAATTATTCCTGGAGCAATTAGAAAGATGCTGACAACGTTCATGTATTTAAATAACATCATTGCTTTTCAAAATATCCAGCGTTATATTCAGCACGCTCAGTTACTCTTTCAAACCAATCTTGGTGTGTCCAAAAATTATTTATCACTTTATTATCACTATTAAATGAAACAAAGGTTTCTTTTTAGTTTTTCATGTATCACAAAATATATTGCAATTAGAAAAATATTCACTGATGTCTGCATTTCGCTTATTTTGTTCAACGACTTTCTGGAATAATTCTACGAGCACTATCAATATTTCTATCATAAACAAAAGTCAAATTGAGAACACATTATTTTTATCATATACATTTAAGCTAGGGGACCATTAATAAACGTTAACCCATTTGAAATTTCGATTTTTATTGCATTTTTGAATTAAATGAGATCTCATAAAATAAATAAATAATATATTAACAAGTTAATGTATGATATTTGTTTTAATAATACTATTGATTGCAGAATTTGATTTCTAGCCCGCTATATTTTAATTTTGCTGAAGAAATGAAGAATATTATTCATTACGAGTTTCAATTTGGAAATAATGCTGTGGCAGCAAGAAAGAATCTTCAAAGAGTGTGTGGAGATGAAGCAATTTTATTCGGATAACTGAACGCTAGTTCGCCAAATTCAGATCTGGCAAATCAAGCTTTGAAATGAATAGGAAATTATCAAAACTAATCAATCGCCAACCTTTGTTTTTGTCACAATTTTTGGTCTTTTATGTCTTCTTTAAAATAGAATCATTAGTTAAAGAAATTAAAATCTTAATTTGAATCACTTTTCCATAACGATCATATAGCGAATGTCCACTAAAATTTTATAATAATGTAATGGCCAAATAAAAGTTTATAACGTGTTAATTATTGATAAATATTGTTGCCATTTTAAGCAATGATTGTCATAGATTCAATTGATTTTCTTCCAATTTTATATATTAATTAAAATTATATAATAATGATCAAAGATCAAGAAATATTAAAGAAATATTCATAAAACTGGTAAAACGTATCATTTTTTACGCTTCACGATAAAATGTCTCAAAGTAAACAATTTCTTCCATTCTACAAAGGTTCGACAATAACTTAGTAGTAGATAGAAATTTAGGAATTGATTTCAAAACTAAATCAGATCAAACTCATTTTGATGGTAATGATGGTGTTCCAATATGTTGTTCGGCTAGGAAATAAATGTTTTAAAGTTATATTTGCATAAAACATTGAAAAATATCACAAGAAAGAAAGATAAACGAACGGAAATCAAACAATCTCAAGCAACGCGAAATGTGGTCAATTGTGTGGAACTTTCTTTAATAGAAAGTCTTGTTTGAGTTTATCCAATACAATCATAGCAGGGAATGATGGATATTATATCGGGAATATTGAAACTGTTTGCGTGATATATAATTTCAAGGGAAATCAAAAATTGAACAAAACTTTATGGTTCCGAAAGCTTCAATACTCCATAAATTCGAAAATCAGGCTTTGTCATAAACTCAGAACTCTATAGAAATGATTGTATTAAACGTCGTTTACTTTCATAAATCGAGGATATTTACATTGCCTGACTTGGCATAGGCAATATTGGATTTCTTAAAGCAAAACGGTATAAAAAGAGAAGGTAATCCTACTAACACTTATGAAGTACGTATTATCGAAGATTTGTTTTGGGGAGTGGAGTATACTGAGAAAAAATGTATATAGACAGAGCTGGGAAGCTACAACTACTGATCAACTTTTTAATCGTACTAAATACCGCCATCATCTGAATGGATCCAAGCAGTTTAAAGCCTTCCTATCAGATAAGATTATATTTACTTCATACAATGAATTAATTCAAATAAATATTTTCCAACCTGATGAAATTTTCGTAAAGCCTTTTGGCTGAAAATTGATATCCGCCTTTCACTATTTCTGTTCTGCCATCGAACATGACCCCGTACCGAGGCAAAGTGACAATTTCAATAACAATGTTCTTCCTTTCCGTGTCTTCGTCTTGGATATTTAAATTAGCAAAGGTCAAGAATATTTCCTCATCTCTGGAAACGACGACATTAAAACTTTTCAAAACCGGAGGTTGATTATTGACGGCTCTTATCAAAATATGGAATGGAACATTTCTGATTTCATGATCTCTGGTATCTCTAACGGAATAGAGAAAGGAAGCTTTTTTGTCTTCCGGTCCAATGTCCTCGACCGGTGGCACGTAGACAATGTCACCATCCAAAATCTGCTGTTGCGTAAAGGTCGTCACGCTGGTAATATGGGCTGCTCGGTAGTTCGTTATTTTGGTCGTTAGCACCGTATCTCCAACTAAGATGTCACTTTGAATACTTTTTAGACTAATAAGTCTTCCGGAGTCAGTCGTGCCATTGGAACCATCAAAGCGTGGAAAACGGACTATTTGATAAGTGATATCTTTCGGTGACAGCTCATGGTTTACATAATTCAAGCTGAGGTTGGACACCTTCTGGTACTGATTCGTCTCAACGGCTGTAAAGACTTGGTTCCTGTTCATTTTACGAATGAGAAATCTTGTTATGTGGCGTTGAATGTTGAACACAATTTTTATTGTTTTATCTCCCGATCTTCCATTCTGTTTGAGTTCAAGGAGATCGGGGTTGTCCTTATTCTCCATGGTATTCTGATAGAAGATCAATCCGTCTAGCAGGTCTTGGAAACGTATGATGGATGGACGTGGTTGAGACGTTGACAGACGTTGTCCCGGTAGCAATTTGACAATTCTCCCATATTGGGGATAAGTGATTATGTCAAAAAAGGTGTCACAATGATCTCGAAAGTGAATATAAAAATAGTAATTCCGGTTCAAGATTCTGTTTATGGTCAATTTGAACAGACCCTCCTTCGGAGTGAAAAATTCAGTATAGAATGCTAGCAAGGAATCTTTGGTGTTATTATACAGCCGGACTATGTAGACGGGCATCTGCAACATTATGATCCGAAATTTGTCAATGGCGACTTCGACATTGACAAGATCGGATTCCCGTAGACCTCCGTCGTGTTTGTAAAAAATCAGATCATTTTTTATGTCTGTCAATAAAAATTCCGACCTGGCTCTATTTAACGAGATTGTGAAGGGATATTTGTAGAAAAATCCGCTACTGACGTTTTTATTGACGATTCTCCCTCTGACATAGGTCAGGTCCACATGGCCGACGATCTGGATATTATTGGTGCGCAAAGGGCGATTGGACGACGTATACGTGTAGAAGGGTGTAGTAAATGCTTGGAAGGGTTGATCTTTGCTTTCTAGAATGTTTATCAATTTTAAAATCAAAACTTCGCTTTTAACAAAGTACGAATCCATGATCATTAGATCGACCCGGAAAACTTTTTCCGGAACATCACTATAGCTCAATAACTGAAAGGCAATCAGTCCATTGACCAGATCATTAAAGATAAAGTTCCAAATCGATTTTGAGGGATCTCGTAAATTTGTGAATGTTGCATGATAACCTCCTTGAATGGACAGTATTTGAACAATTAGTGGACCTCGATCTTTGTCCTGGTTGCTGAGCTCTAAACAGTCACTAGGAAGTAAGGATAACGTTCCACCAGAGTTAGTCAATGTGACACTTCGAAATGCTTTGATGACCGGTGGTGGAGGTAGGTTTTCCGTTATTCCCAGAAACGGTTTTGAGGAAATGTAAATGGGAATCTGTAGATAAGTTAAATCTATTATCTCGTCAGACTCAATCTTGGTTATTTCCACGACCAAAGGTAGAAAGTCGATGAGAGAGCTGTGGGACTTGCGATGCATAAAACGAAAACCCATTAATAGAGCCTGTTGACATTCCATGTTGAACTCGTAAACCTTTGACTTGTTGAAGGTTATCAAGATTCCAGTCAACGGCCAGAATCGAGTGGCCAGCCACGGTTGCAATTTCCGGGAGCTTGCCGCTTGATTGAAATGTCGAATTCGACAAAATTCACTGGCAGGATCGTAATGTATTTTGATAAGTCTTGACCCGATTGCTTGAGAGATACCTTTCCAGCTTTTGATGATCAGTGGTGAATGAACGGTTATTCGTGAGGGTTTGCGAGAGGGTATCACATTAACAGCGATGGTTAGGTTTTGAACTGAGGAATATTTTTTACGGAAATAATAAATATTGAGCTGGATGTTGTCCCTCATTGTGAGGTTGGACCCCTCGTGCTGATATCGTACGGAATTTGGCGCAAAAAAGCAGGGGAACTTCTGAACGTAAAATATTTTTAAAATTCCTCCAATAAAAATAAATAAAAGTATTATCACTGAAAAAGATTTTTATTCAAGGGAAAAAATTAAAGATCAAGGGTCCCTTACCTTTTCTTCAAGGGGCGGTTCCCTCTTACACATTTAAACAAAAATTATAAAGAGATAAATGAAAAAAACAACAAATATTGTCGACAAAGTAAACCCTTTCAACATTTAATACGAAAAATATTGTAACAAAATCCGTATGTTCTCATTTTCCCATCAAAAACCCTACCTTCGGCTTCACTATCCCCTGGGAACTTGAGAGAGGCTGGACATCATCTACTTCGATTTGGCAAATATCTGCGATTCTCAATTTCTGGTCCACTGGAATATGAGCATGGGAAAGGTACGAAAATTTTCCCTGTTCCACGGTCAATGGAAGTCTCTTTAACGTTGTGATCAGGGAAGCCCCACAAAACGATGGCACAGCACAAATGCACAAAACAATTAAAATATTCCTGGACATAATTGTGATGAACAAAAGTTTACTGACATAATTTCAAGTGTAATTTGACAAGTACTTCACACTTATAATGATACAATTATTGAAAATTAATAAATAATGGTGAATTTCAACTGGTAACTCAATAAATAACCATGTGACACCTTGATTGAGCTTATAAATTTATGTAGAATTTGCTGAATTTTCATTGGCTAAAATTAATTTTGAATTCAGTAGTTGTATTGTTGAATTGTGCAAAGTTTATTTTGCATTTATCACATTTTTATATTAGTTTTAATAAATAATGATTATTATTAATTATTATTAATTACTATCATTAATTATTATTGTTAATTATTATTAATTATTATTATAAAATCATTTTAATTTTATTCGTTTTTTATTTAATTAGAAATAAAGAGAAGATGTTTATTAATAAAAAAAGAAGTAATTAATTCTATTTATTTACTATGTGGTAATATTATTATATATAATAAATGGACCATATATATAAATATAAAAAATATACTGCGAAAGACAGCGACATTTTTAAAACGTTGTCTTTAATAAAATATTTAATTAAAACAATATTTTTAACATTTTGTAAAAATCAATGAACAACTTTTTATCATTTAAAAATAAATAATTATTCTATAAATATAATTCTGTAATATATTGAGGAATATTTTATTATTATTATATTTATTATTAATATTATTATTATATTTAAATATAAATAATAATAAAAAAATGATAATTAAAATAATAATATTATTATTATATTTATTATTTATAATATTATTTTATCATCTTTTCACATTCATGTGAACTTGTGTTTCTGATTTCAGATACTGTATGTTACATAAGGACAGGTGAACATATCCTATCAAAATGAAATAAATAAATTAATAAAATTTGTTAATGTGGAAAGACCATCAACAGAACTATTTTTATAATAATGTCCAGCGAATAACGACCGGTTTACGTCTAGCCAGAGGGTTTTCTTCCGGAAATATTACGATAAAAATAACAGATTTTAATGATATATTTTTAATTTTTCAACCGAAACTGTCTATTTTTAGGCGAAATACATTGATCCCAATGTGACCTACCACGACTATTCCGTGTTGGAAGTATTACAACCAATTTCAGTTATTTACACTGTTTCAGGTTACTACAGTTTGACTTGAAATGTCAAGATTAAACAAGATAAAGAAAAATGTCAAATATACTGGAACAATATTAAATATCAGAATAAATTATCGAAACAAAATCTGCAAATAAAATAACATTCTTCGTACGAAAATTTGTCTGGGAAAAATTATTGTTGGCAAAAAAGGAACAATTTTCAACGAGCAACAGATAGATCAATGGTAAACAAGTTTTTGTATCAATAGTTATCATATTGTGCGTTTGTGTGGATGATTAATTGAGGACGTGACAAAATGGATATTTGAATCTTTCAGTAACTATGGTTACTGGATCAAGTGACTTTCTATTGAGTTTGCATTAATTCAATTAATTTAATTGATTTACACAAACTTATTTTTACATGATCATTTGTTTTTTCATTTCAAGTAAAATGTCTTTTCTGAGTCAACTTTTTAAAAATATTATATTATATTTTTATACTATATTATTACTGTCTTTATATTTATTTTAGGTGTATTAGTACGGTTCCGGCTTTTTAAAAAATATTTATTTAATAGCATTTAATCAAAATAGTTTCCGTTTACATGTCTGACATTGAATGGATTCGACGAAAACAATTCTGGTTCTTTTGAATAAATAAAGGTATCAAGCCATTTTTGGAGGTCTTATTCGGAACTGAACTGCTTCATTAAAAGCGCGAATTCCATCGATCTAAACAAATAGAAATATCTGGTGAATATCACGATTGATGTAAGACTTCCCAGTTTTCACCTTCTAAGTATTTTTTTTACAATAGAATGAACTCTTTCGTCTGGCGTTATCGTGTAGTAAAATTATCTTATTATGCCTGTCCCCAAATTCTGACCTTTTCTTTTTCAGAGCTCGCTTCAAAAAAATTAATTGGGAATTGATAACATAATATATTTTCATGGGATTGTAACTGTCGGGAAGCAATTTCTTTTTAGCAGCACAAGCACTGTACCTTTTTGAATAATTGCGTTGTTTTTCATGTCTAATTGATTTTTTTATTTTTCTCCTATTCAAAATTAAAACCTATTTAAATCATACGCGAATATACAAACATTTATTAATCTATTTAAACAAAAATATATTGATAATAAAGATCAAGTAAAGAATTTGTCGAATATAGATAGTAAAAACGTTAGAAGTTAAGATTTGAATTTTTGGTGAAATGTCAGCTGAGGTTTCTAAAACCAAAGGATTTAAAGAAAAACATCGTAAAAATGAGTGAAACAATTACTTTTTCAATGAAATTTATTTAGTAAACTCCCTTTTTGTGAGAATCTTTGCAAATCCGTTAGGGTTGGTATTAATCAAATTTCGGAACACTTCTGCTATTAATTGGACAAGATTTTATGTGATGGCTTCTTTCAGGTGCTCAACGTTTCCGAGTTGATAAACCCTCTGCGTAAACACAACTAGATAAACTTTCTCTAAGATTTCCTATCGGATTACCATGTGGACTATATGATACCAAACCTGTGAACTCCAACCCTTTCGTTCTCAATCAAGTCTTAGTCTCTGTATTTTGTGTATGGAACAGTTATTAAATAATTTTATTGAAAAAATTGTTTCATTCATTTTTAACATGTTTTCCTATGACTTTAACCTAGTGTGGATAAGATGTAAAAACACCCTGTTTTATATTATTGATTAAAATTTCTTAAATTTTTATATGATTGAATAAATTATCACCAGTCTTGATTTCAGCAAAATTGACAAAATTCGTTTACATATTTTGGAAATATTTCAAATTGTGATCGTGCGATCAAGATATGACAGTTTTTTATTAAGTTTTTAAAACTATTAATAAAAATCGTCAAGCTGTTTAAAGCAAGAGGAAGAATACTCTATCATGAAGACCAAAATTATCTTAATTTGGCAAAAACGTCCGATCGCCGGTGCATCAACCGATATTGACAAATTCCAGAATTAAGATCAAGCCATGAACGATGATCTGAACCGGACAAGATCTGTATAGACAACAGTGTAAATCGAGCTTTCAAAAAATAATTGGGAAAACTTTATTTTTCAAAATGTGGACGGATCAGCCAACGTAGATAAACTTAGCCTACCATCTACGGGCGAAAGATACCAAAATGAGTTAACATTAGATTTGACATCTGGCAAATTTTGTGGTTTATTTTAAATAAAATCTTTTGTATTTTTTTGGTTAAAGAACATTCAAGGTCATACCCCAAAGAAATAACTAATAATTTGACTTTAGTTTTTTTGCTAATTTTGTAAATTATTTGGTTAATCCATTGAAAGTGAGCCTCTTTTTACAATATTATTTCTTTATTTAATAAGTAATAAAAATACTAAGTAAGCATAAGACAAAAAAGATAATTTATTCAACATTTTTGCATCGTTAATAATAACTTTCTCCCATTTTTCAGGAAGCTGATAAATTTCTCTATAAAAAGAAATCGATATCTTTGGTCGCTGTCTGATCCATTTTCAGCTTCCTCGAAGGATTGGAAGGTCTTCTCGGAAAATAGCCATCAACCAAAACAGATGGGAGTCAAAAGAGGAGCAGTTAAAACAACTCTAACGTTTCCTGAACGCGTTTGTAACGTGTGGCCGGCATTGTCATGCAGCAAAATTACTCTATGTTGCCTTTTCAATTTTTTATTTAAATTCAAATTCAAATAACTTTTAAAAACAATTTAACAATTCAACCATTATAATATGATGTACGAAAATATAAAAGCTCAATGATTGATTTTTCTCAGATAGATCTCAATTAAGCAAATAATTGCTACTCTAGGTCAATTATTAAATAATGCAAATAATATTTCTCTCTATCAGGTTGTAAAGAATTTAACTGTGGTTTTTATGAATTCATTTTTACATTATTAATTGTTAAATGAAATTTTGTTTTATTAATATAAATTTGTTTATATCTCAAAGCAGAATCTTTCAAAAGAGTAATTCAAAAAAATTTTATTTTTTAAAGAAAAATTATCTAAAACTGTTAGGCATTTATAAACGAAATGAACAACATCCAAATGAGACCAATGTTCCTTTATGAATAAAACACGGGTGGTAATGCTGCAGAATCCACTCGAAATCTGAACCGCATATTTGGAGAAGGTGTCACTGGTAAATGTAGGTTTCAGAGAATTAAGGATGGAGATGAAGATATTCAAAATAAAGATGGTCGTGGAGGAAAATCTTCCATCTCAATTAACAATTTGAAGACATTGATTGGTAATGATGCGCGTACAACTGTTCGATGACTTAGCTGTGTGATGTTTAGCTAAGACTGTTTCCAACCATCTGTGACAAATAGGAAAGTCAAAGAAACTCGATAAATGGATCCCACAGGATTTGACAGAAAAGTAAAATTTATATCGTTTTGAGGTATCGTCAGTACTTCTTTTGCGCAGCAAAAATGAATCTATTCTTGATCGCAGAAATGGATACTGTACGACAACCGATAACTTTCGTAGCAGTGGTTAGATCGATATCGGGAAGTTTTCGTGACTTTTTGGTGGTGTTCTATAGATTTAATCAAAATATTACAGTTTCCTTATTTCTATTAAAAATTCACAGTTCAGTGAATTGTAAATTATATTTAACATGTTGGCTGTCAGGGATGAGCAGTAATCGTCGTCATAGTGAAGTGTCTGGGAAGAGTACAACTCCTCCATATTTGTATAGCGCTGCTAATGATAGTTATATTCGGCCATCTAGCGAGTGCACACATGGTTAGTTTCAACTGAAGATTAAACCGGTCCGACAGTCTGCGGTCAAAGTTAACCAATCCTATCATTTTACTCAGATGAACAGAATGTTGGAAAGTAACTCTTAACTGGCACATGTGAGAACAACAAGTTTAACAACTTTTATTCATTTTTTGTTTGTATTGATTGACAACAAAATGTCTCTGAGAAGGAATATTTTGAGGTGCTCATTGAGTAAAATATTGTCGTACAATATATTTCACAGTTTTATGGAGATGTTTTGGGGCGAAAATCAACCTGAATCTAGTTTTGATCGAACAAACAATATATTAATGTAATTAAATATTTTTTATAGAGCAAACCCGAAACCATAAAATTCCCTCTTTTCCATGTTCAGCTGCGTTAATTGATGGTTATGATCCAAGACAGTTTCCAAATGGTACCTACCGGTGCAAAAGGTAATGCTGCCTAGACAGTATTAACCGAACCCATCTGTGGCCATTAATTTCAATAAATAAATCAATTAAAATCTCAATGTCCTTTTATTTGGATCCTGTCTTCGAGATTTCGTCTCATTTCACCTCTTGTTCAAAATATACGATAAAAGTGTCGTAAATAAAATTCGTACACCTTTATCAGGTAAAGGGTAAGGGTTCGTTTCTTGAAGTTGACTATCACCTCCTTTCTTTCCAACTGTTCTTTTTATGAGTGATGTTCCCGTTATTTATCTTTGGTATGACTGAAGATGAAGTTATTTATTCCTTTATTTAATGTCGACTTTACGAACAGACAAAGTAATTTGTACTTCATTTTTATCAAAATATGAAGGCGTCCCAATTTAATTATTATAATTAATATTGACACTTGCCTTCAGCTCGGAAGCCAAACAAATCTCGATATTTAATTAAAAAGTATTAATTCTTAACAGTATATTTCCAATAATAATAATAATTATTATTATTATCTTCATTATAGGAGTCTTAATATAAAGAAATATTTCAAATATACTTTTCCTAATTAAATTTTTAAATTTAGTTTCTTACTATTATTTATTATTTATTATTTATTATTTATTATTTATTATTTATTATTTATTATTTATTATTTATTATTTAT
>JBBMKC010217300.1:0-12503 GCA_037834085.1 Bipalium vagum
ATGTGTTTAAACTGTGCAATAAAAACGCACTGACTTTTTGAACAACCCAATAGTAATCATACGTATTCGGATCCCGCGTCAAGAAGAATAATATTTAGTAATTTATTTTAGTGTAATAAGTTTATTAGATTTGATTAAAAATCTAAATAAACTTTTATTATTAAATTAAATAAAAGTAAAATAAATCTTTGGTCTCACACTGATTTATTTTACTTTTATTTAATTTAATAATAAAAGTTTATTTAGATTTTTAATCAAATCTAATAAACTTATTACACTAAAATAAATTACTAAATATTATTCTTCTTGACGCGGGATCCGAATACGTATGATTACTATTGGGTTGTTCAAAAAGTCAGTGCGTTTTTATTGCACAGTTTAAACACATAAAATGAACAGGTGAACCGGTTACCAAATAAATAATAATAATTCAAAACAAAAATTAAAAAACTATAATGCGATTACGAATTATAAGTTATTAATTAAATTAAATAAATACTAAGGATTGTGCAGTTACTCCAATACCTTAGGATCAAGTAATTGTTATCTTTTTTCTTACTTCCCAGTATTTTCTTTTTTTGTGTTCTTCACGTCTAGTAGGATGGAGAATCGAATTTTTATCTGAGGGCCCTTGAGAGTAAGATACCGAAGGGTGATATGATTTTTCTCTTAACTCCTTATCTCGGATTTTAACTCCAAAGTAAAATTGTATTAAAAAATAAAGTTGTTAGATTTATATAAAATATATTTTATAAAACAACTTGTTAGCTCAGTTGATTGATTAAAAGTTTATCGTTTTAAAAGTGTAAAAGTTTATCATTTTAAAAGTTTAAAAGTTTTTGATAAAATGTTTAAAAAGTTCAAATTTTTGTAATCAACATTGTTATTGTCACTCAAATTTTAACTTCGAACGTACGCGCACTAAATTCTTCTGAATTTGCATATATTTTATGTTAAGTTCCTAAAAACTCAACTATCGATATTCTTAACCCGATTAAATATTAATAATCATTTCCATATCATATTATCTTTTTAGGTTGAAACTTAACAGTATTAAGAATATTTGAATTACTTACTATTGATATCTATTAAATTCCAACGATTATATATAAATTAAAATTATATATTTAAATAAATTTTTTAAAAATTTGAAATTTTTTTGTAGTATTTTTTTGTGGAGTATATATGTAATAATAATATTATTATTAATTAAAATTTGATTTTTTTTTCATCATGACATTTACTTTTAAGAAAATCACTTTCTATTTCTTCTAAAGAATTTAACTTTTAATTTAATTTGTTCAAACTTATAACAAAATTCCGATTTCTTTTTTCATGCGAAATCATATTCGCATTTCAAATTTATTTGTCATATTTGCCTATCTTTCAGGCGATGGATCTTCATTATTTCTTGATTTTAATTTTTCTGCTTCTGATAGCCTCCTCAACAATTCTGTCACTCAACTTTACAATCTGGTAAATTTTTCAAATTTCCGAAATAGTGGAAATATTACTAAGAAAGACAAAAATCCAAAATAAGGGTTATAAACATGAGCATTAACTCCCACACGGTTTAAAATTTTAATAAAAAATTACTAATTCATCTAAATTTAAATTATCGATTATGTATAAATTAATAAAAATTTCTCATTGATAAGAATATGCAATACTTATCTAAAATGTCAATACAAAATCAATTAAAAACAGTAAATTAGGTTGAAATTATCATTTGATTAAAGTTATGATTAAACGTAAACAAATAGCTATTGTTTTTTCTGTTGTACTAATTCAAAGACAATGTCATTATTATTTTAGTAATAATTGACAATACCAGGAACCAAAAGTTGTAATATTAAGATCATAACAAAACAAAACTGTGTAGATGAGTAATTCACTTTACAGCCCGATAAAAAAACAAAGAAAATGCAAAATTACAACAATTGGAAAAATTTATTTATATTAGATAAGATTTTATTAAAATCTTGATATCTAATCTCCACTTAAAGCATCAAGCCATTAACTCTTGAATGAGTTCATAACTGTTTTCTGAATCTGGATTATCGACTGGACTCTTTTTCTTTCTTTGCCTCTCTGATCTGCGCCGACACAAACGAACTAACCTAAACACAAAAATTGTCTTTATCAAAATACTTTCACATTCGAAGCAAATAAACACATTTTGACAAAGAGATGAACTTACAAAATTAATAAACTGAAAATCACAGCCAATGACAGAGTGACGACGGGAATTAGCACAAAGAGCCATAGATAGCTCTGGCGGGTTACGGGTTCCATGGATTTCAACTTTTTAAGATATAACTCAGATAAATTGGCCGACTTCGGCATGATTTCCAAGAAAGACTCATTTAAATCTGTCCTTTTCAATTTACAAAAATCATGATCGATGTCTAAGTTGTAAAGCAAATCAATAAAATGCTTTTGGCTTTCCAGACAATCGTACTTTTCAAAGCAAAGTGCATTCACACTGAGATTATTCCGCTCAGCAATTAAGCTTTTCTGTAACCCGGGACCGGCGTTCATGCACTCCGTGAGCGTGATAAATTTATTCCCATGTAGAAAAAGTTGTTCCAAAGATGCCAATGGGTCGAAAGTCATAAGATTAAGACTGGAAAGAAGGTTATTACGCAAATCCAGTTGAATTAATTTTTCCATGTCATAAAAACCATTTACGTCAATAAAGTTAATAGAATTAAAACTGATTTTTAAATATTTCAATCGACGCAGCCCACGAAACTGAAAAGGGGCAATTTTTCGTATTTTATTACCACTGAAATTGAGCTTTGTCAATTTCCTGACTGATGTCCAATTTTTCATTAAAGTAGAAATAGAATTTTTCGACAGGTCCAAATGGATTAAAGCCACATCCTTTACCGATATGAATGTGGACTCATACAGTTCTGTGAGTCCAATATTGAAAGCGGAAATTTCTAAATGCCAGGACTTGTCAAGTCTAATTTGGTCAAAGGATTGGAGAAGAAATTCCAATCCATTCGACAGTCTCGGATTGTCACTGATGTCCAAATATCTTAAATGTTTTCGGACTGGATAAAGAACTTTGAATGCGATATTTTCCAATGCATTTCTGTTCAACGAAATCCTTTGTATATTACTACTAGCTAAGTTTTCTAATGCAGTGGACGACGCATTTTGAATAAGATTATTTTTTAAATCAATTTTCCGCAATTTCTTGCAATTTAAATAAGTTTTTGGAAAATGCAAAGATTCAACGATATTATTACCCAATAATATACTTGTTACAAATTTATTTGATATTTCGGGAATTTTTTGAAATATATTGTGATGTAAATAAATCACCTGCAAGCTTTGAAGATCGGAAAACAGATCATTTGGTAATGAAGCTAGTTTATTATGACTCAAAAATACCTTTTTAAGGTATTTTAGGCCTATAAAGCTATTTGGTTCAATAAATTTCAGCCTATTATTATTTAATTTTAATTCAATTAGATTAAAATAAATGCTAAAGGAAAAATTAGATAATATCACCAAGTCATTAAATCCCAGATTTAGTTCTGTAATCTCTGAAGAACTATTGCAATTTGGAATTTTTTTCAAACTATGGTCTTCGCATAGCAATTGGGATCTGACTCTTATTATACAGCACTCATCACAAGTTCCAGTCTTTAAAATCAGAAAAATTAAACACAATGAGAACATTCATTAAGAACTGAAATTCCAAACTGAAAATTTAAACAAGTACTAGATTCCAATTTTATAAATGTGACTCAATGTTACGATTAATTTATTATAAAAAATGTTAAAATAATAATCACAAGAAAAAATTGTTTATTTAGTAAGTTTTGTAATTATTTTGTTTTCCAATAAATAAAATGCAAATTTAGAATTTTTATTGTTTTATTTTAGATAACTTGATTTTCATTTACAATTTAATATATGATTATATTTGACATTAGTTTTCATAATAAAATAAAAAAATTTTAATGTTTAAAATAAATTTAAAATTGAAATTCTTAATAAATTTATTATAGTTTCTATGATAAAAGAAGTAAAATGAAAGTTTGAATCTTTCAACATTCATAAAATTGAACCTTCTCTTATAAAGAGACAAGACCTATATATCCAATAGATGAACAGTGATTCTAAGCTGCGTGTTATGGCCGACTTTTCAAAGCTGATGATTGCTTTTTAATAGCGTGTTCGAGGCGAGGCTTCTTTCAATACACACTTTTTATCGTCACTATGTTTCGATTTGAAGTTTTGATCGCAATATATACATAAAGTGAAAGGTTTTATTTATTTTAAATCATGTATTAATTATATTCTTTATTTATGGTTTTAATTATTAAGAAATGTTTTCAATTATGGAAAAATTTATAAAGATTATTAGTTTGTGTATTTTTTATAAATTACAATGCCGCCCATATGTTTTGAGCCAACCCTATTATTTCAATTAAATGATTGAAATATCTAACTATAAATACTTGATTCTTTCTTTAACTATATTATTATTACTATATAGAATTTTTTACTTGAACTCTTATAGATTAAGTTTATCTTGAATAAATAAACTATTATTTTTATTAAAATTAAATTCTGATTCTCTAAAAGTTATAAATATATAAATTGGTTTATTTGTTACATTATATGATTGTAATGTTTGATTTGTTCCTTCTGTTAAATTTCTTTCTTAACAATGTCTAGATAAAAAAAATCATATTTATATATTTCTTGTAAATATTTCCCCTTTTATGTTATAAATTACTCTATTATAATTGTGGGAATCGTCAATCAAAAGGAAAAGAAGATGAAAAGTTGTTGGGCAAGAGCACAGTTTATCATAAAATATTGTTGCAATCACATTACGACTTTTTCTTTATTTGATCACTGAGTATTTTAATTGTGATTTTATCATTGAACATTTTAGTTGTATCTGAAAATTTTAATAATATTGCGAAATTATTATCAAACATTTTATAATTGTTTCAGTGATTTAGTGGTAATAAGATTCAATTTTAATATCTTTTTTTTAAATAAATAAAATAATATAAACTAATAATAATAATAAATTAGATAATAATAAAATTAAATAATGATAAAAAGAATGAAATAATCCAACCTGGATAATTCATATCCACAAGGTAGCACAAAGTATCTAAAAACAATAATAATAAATTAAGTAATGATAATAAATTAAAATAAATAAATAATAATAAGGAAAAGAATACCTGAGGAAGGCAGTGGGCAGTACCTAAAATAAAAATGAAATATAAAATATAAAATAAAAACAACCTACACAAAGTCAATAATGGGCTTTAAGCACCATAAGTGGTATAATGAAAAATTAGGCATTAAAATAATAAAATAAAATCGATTTAATCAAAGTAATATATAAAAATTAAAGATAATAAAATATGATTAGAAGTACTAAAATAATATAATAAAATCAATAAAACCAAAATAAATTGATTAAAGATAGTAAAAACAATTAAAATAATAAATGACGTCAGTTAAAATTTTTAATAGGATTAATTCAAACATAATGACGTCAAATAATAAGTAATAAAATAAAAGGGGGAAATAACGTCATTTGCAAATGCACCAATGGCAATCACAGGAACGCTGACACACATGATAAAAATAAATAATAAATACCAAGAGAAAAATCATAAAATTCGCCGTCAAAATTTCTAACAGTTAGTTTATCAGAACTAAAAAACGAAACTGAAAATTAGAGTTTATTACAACTCGTTTATAAAAATAATTAAAGTGTAAGTGAATTATTATATTCACTCTAATAAAATAATTACACAGGACGTGAATATAACTTCCCGTTTCTGTTTTTATCAAATTAATTTTTTTTCTTCTTTTTGTGTCAAAATTCTGACAATTAAGATTTGGTAAACTGGTTATCAGATTCGCTATTTTACTTTAGGGCGTCTACACATTTCCTGGTGTAGATTGAATATCTTCTTTAATTAAATACTGTCATTTTGATTTTAGTAAAAGGAAAATCTTTTAAAAGTTGTAAAAAGTGTATTAAAAATAAAAAGTTTTAAAATCGTTTTATTTATTTTAATAGTGATCAGTACACTTCCTTAAGGAGTCAGATTGATTTAAATTACACACACCCTCACTCTCTCAAAACGTAACATAATATTTTAAAAATTCACATATTTATTTTAATGTAAATTCACCAATAAACTTGTTGTTAGAATATAAACTTTTTCTAGTTTTAAATCTTTTATTATTTTTTGTTTCATCATCTTCAATTTTATCTGGTATTTAACCAAATATTTTTTCATCATCATTTTTATCAATAATTATAAAATTAGTTATAGAATTTGATGGACCTAAATTTTCAATTGTTTCTATTTCAGTTGAATCTAATTTTAAAGTAGAATTAGAAAATAAATATGGTTATAGTTATATTTTCATCAGGTTTTATATCTTGAATTTTAATTTCAAAAACTAAGATTGATTCTGATAAATCTAAAACATAAGCTAACTGTAATAAAGAAAAAGGTAGATTTCCATTATTATTTAAATTAGGTGAAGTTTTACGATTTAAGGTAATTTCTGAATAATCACATTTTTTAGTTGCTAAATCTTGATGATAGTTATTTTTATTGAGATTTAATTTAGTCGTTTTTAATAGAAAAATTTTGAGAAATAAATTTTTTAAAAAATTGAAAAATTTTATTAAAATTTTACTTAAAATAGAAGATAAATTTAAAATTAGTTTAAATGACTTATATGAAAAATTAGGCTGGGTACCAATCTGGTATCCAATTAAAATTAAAATAAGTAAAACGAATTTAAAAATTTAGAAAATAAATTTAAAAAAATTTTTAAAATGCACTTGAAATTATCCATTTTTTCTAAATTAATAAAAACATATTTATATTTCTCTCTCATGAAAATTGTTAAAATAATCAAAATCATCTTTTTATAAAAATTAGTAACTTTTTAGAATATATTTGATTTCTATCCAATTTTGAAATTTTAAATAAAATTAAAACATTTGCATTATTTCTTATAGTTCTTAAAAGTAAATAAAAAATAATTGAGATATAAATATATTACAGAACATTTATTATATCTTCCTCTTGTAAAATATAATTTCATAATATGTTATTTTTTCATTTATTATATCATAAAAAACACTTAAATTTATTTTAGTTTTATCTAATTTATTTGGAAGTTGAATTTTATTTGCTTTATCAGATAAAGTTACTTCTATTTGTATTTCTTTATATTCATAGATTTTTTCATCAAATTTATATTTAGTTTCATTTTTTAAAATTGCTAAACTTCTTCTTTTGATAAACCATAAACATTACAATCTTTTATACATTTTAATGCTGGCTAAAGAAAAACTGTTTTAGAAAAAATAATTAAATTGTTATAATCAATATAAGCTTTTTTTAGTAACATATTTTTCTTTATTAGAAGGATCAATAATTAACATTCTAAAAAATTGTGGTAAACTAGAATGATTTTTAAATTTAAAAAAATTATTATTTAAGAAATCATCAAAAGAAAACTTTATTTTTTATAAATATTTTTTAGACTATTAAAAAATCAAACTTGTTTTAAGTGTATAGTAAAACTTATTTCTTCTCCATTAAAACTTACGAATTCTTTGTTATTATCAAATATTTTATTTTATAGATATTTTATTTTTAAAAAATTTTATTAATTAATATTTTTTGAAATTAAAGGATAATAAATTTGGAATTTTGGTCTTTCAATGGTTCTATTATCCTCTTGAAATACTATTCGAAGGAAAGTCAAAAATAATATTTGTTATTTTACCATTATAAAACCCTTCTTCAGCAATACTACAATCAATCATGAGTAGTATATAACTGATAAAAATTATTCAGGACTCTAGATCCTCGTTTTTGAATAGGAATTTTTAAAGAAAAAAAAACTTTTTTTACATCTTTTAAAACAACATTAAAGTGATAATGAAAATTCAATATTTAATCTTTATTTTCTTTTTTTAAAATGTCTTAACCATATTTTTGTGAAGTTTGAAATAAAAGTATTTCAAAACATAATATAATATAAATATATTAATACAAGCATACATTTTTAAAAAAGTACTAATAAAATAATTATGAACAAATGAAAAAAAATATCCAGATTTTTTAAAGTGATGACATTCAATCAACTATTACAAATTATAAATTTTTAAATAAATTTGCAACAGAAAAATATCCTGGAGAATTATATCCAAAATTTTTAAACAAGCCTGGTCCATTCATTTTCAAGGCCTGACTTGCATATTGATAAAAGATTAGAAAACTATAATGAAATAATAGATTATTACAATGAAACTGGTAAACTAGATATACCTCTAATTCCGAAACAAGATTCAATTCCAATAAATAAAATTGATCAAGCTGCAATGAAACATGATATAAAATATATTTCAAAAGATTTAAAAGATTGGCATGTTGCTGATGTAGAAATGATACATGAAATGAATAATATTCAAAATCCAACTCCAAGAAAAAACTTGAAAGAGCTATTGTAAAATTAATTTTGAAAGGTGAAGTTTTATTTGGTCATGGTTTACCAAGAGCTGCTAAAAATATTAAAAATGAAAATTTATTTGAAGGCAAAGAAGAATTAAAACCAGAAAATAAAAAAAATTAGCAAATGAACTTCATAAAGAATTTAGAAAACCACAAATTTTTTAAAAGTTAAAGTTTTTAATAAAGATAATTGGTCAGCAAGATTTAACATTTGTACCAGGAGAAAAATCTTATAAAAAATTGTTAACAGTAACTGATTTATACACAAGATAAGCTTTTGCTGTACTTTTAAAAAATAAAACTGGAAAATCTATAACAGTTGCTTTTTATGAAATATTTGGAAACAATCAGAGAAAACCAAAAAACTTTGGGTTGATAAAGGTACTAAATTTTACAATAAAACATTTAAGGAATTTTGTGATGAAAATAACAGAAATTTATTCAACAGAGAATGATTGGAAAGCTATTGTTATTGAAAGACTTAATAAAACTTTGAAGAATATAATGTTCAAAAAATTTACAGAAAAGGGAAATCGAAAATGGTTACATCTTTTACCAAACTGATTGGGTTACGATCATTAATCTCTACGCTTCGCGACGGCTACTTCCTTCAATAGCCCATTATTTATAAAGATGAAGAAATATTACTCCGACTACGGAGTTAATTGCTTCTGTACATCGAAGTCTCAACGCCCAGACTTCGATGTAGAGAATTGACAGAGATTATTATTACTCGTATTACCATCATCGATGTAAATAATTAATTATTAATTCTACTCGTATTACTATCATTATCATTCTTATTATTTAAATAGGTAATAGGTAATTTCAAATAGGTAAGAAAATTGGGCAAAGCAAATATATATATAATCCTGAGTTTTTAATTGTCTATTTAGTATTTTATAGGATAGCACATCATTTTGTAGAACCATGTCTGGGACGATAAATGATTTCAGGTTTATTTTTGTATGTTCTCCAATCATCTGGTTCATCAAGGAGAAACCACTTTTCGTTTGAAAAATGGTCCGCTCTCATAGATGATTTTCTGAAAACCACTTCTTCGCCAAATCACAACTTTAAGTGGTAAGCTTCTTCTTATTTTCTTGTATCTCATGCCTGGTTCTTTAAGTGTAATGGTAAATTGTGAAGCTGGAATATCACAAGTATTTATCATTTTCTTACTATTTACCTTTGCGCCATTGTCCTTCAGTTTGCATATTTGCCTCTTAATTCTTAACTTGAAGACCGCATTTATCATAGGTTTTGGATCTCTTTTCATTTGCCTCTTTACTACTTTTTTTCGGAATATACCCCAAACTTAGGTTTTGCATAAATTGGTTTTCTTCGAAATTCTTAAGTAAATCCATTTTTTTTAAAAGTAAAATTTCGTTTTTTTATCTCCAGTCTTCATAACTAGATATATAAATTATAAATAAAATATTTAATTGTAGTGAAATCCAGCAATTACTAAAAATCCGATATGGTGGCCAATAAATTCAAACTAGTATAAATAATATTGTAAGATAAATTAAAAATTAGTCGGTGGATGTAGCTCAGCGATCAGAGCAGTCCATGCGCATGTGAAAGGTGAAATTGAAAAAAAGACATACGAAAAAGAACGAAAATTGTGTGCTATTTCAATAATTTATCTATTTTAAAAAGTATTTCAATTTTTTTCAATGTAAATAAATAATAATAACAAGTTTCATCATTAGGACTCTAATTTTCATATCACGAAATCTTTTAAAGATAATGACACTTCGGTTTAGGGATAGTAATTCCGTTAATTAGACGACTGATCAAATTTCTGAATTTTTATTTATTTAGGAATTTGGATCCCACATGAATTGACAAAAAGATGCATTGAACGGCTAAAATCAATTTGTGATGTCCTTCTTCAGAGACAAAAAAGGAAAAGTTTTTTGAATCGAATTATCACAGGAGACGAAAAATGGATTTGTTATGACAATCTAAAATGCAAAGCAGCTTGGGTGAACCCGGTCCATCAACACCGAAATAAAATGTCCACGGTTTGAAAATTATGTTGTGTATCTGGTGGGATCAGAAAGGAGTGATCTATTATGAATTTTTAAAATCTTCTCAAACACTAACTGGTGAACTTTATCGATCACAATTAATTCGTTTGAAGCAAGCTTTGAATGAAAAACGACTGGAATGGATGACTAGACACGAAAAGATAATTTTACAAAATGATATAGGCAAGACCACACGTTAATTCAGTTGTAAATAATTACTTAGAAGGTACAAAGTGGGAAGTTTTATCTCACCCACCCTATTCACCAGACCTCGCTCCTTCGGATTACCATTTATTCCGCTCTTTGCAATCAGCAATTTCAGGAGAGCGGCTCAGTTCACTTGAAGACATCCAAAGAACCAGAGTTTTTCTTTCATGTAATTCATTCGTTACCTGAGAGGTGGACAAAGGTTGTAGCTTCCAATGGAACATATTTTCAATAAATGCTTTTAAATAAAATTTTTAATAAATGTCTTTGTTTTCTTATTAAAAAAAAGCCAGAGTCATAATTGTACACTTAATAATATATATGCAAGTTTTTAAGTAGCAATCTGCTGAATAAACATTATTAGTTACCACTAAGCTATATTAATTTATTTGTTTTAATGAAATAATGAAATAAAAAATAAAAGATTATTAACCATTTTAAATGTCTGCTATTAAGTAAATATGAAATTCAAAAGTCAAAATTATCATTATTTTCGTAAAATAATAATAGATAAGAATGAAAAGAGAGGAGTCAAATTTCAGCATACCATTGTATATAACAGTCAGAAAATCAATGATTGTGAAATATGAAAGCAAGAAGTTTGTAGAAAACAAAATATTTATTTTTTAAAATTGAAATTTTTTAGAAAAATTTAAAATTATTATGGAGAAGGTCTGGCACATTTTTTAAAGAGATCCTTTGAAAAGAGCAGGAGTTGGTTTTTAAAAAAGTTTAACTACGTAATTTTGTATAGTCAAAGAACAGAACTAAAATTTATAATGTTTCATAATCAAAAAAATCTGAGTAAACCTGATTCCATTATTGTTTGATGAATGTCAAATGGTACCAGATTTACAGAAATTTTTCAAAATTATAATTGTATTAAATTTGTTCAATATCTTTTTAAAATAATTAACTAATCAAATTAATTTCATTTCATTGTAATGATAACAGAATATAATCCTTCTTGCCTGAATTATTAAGCAATTCCAATAATAATAATAAAATTAATAATTAATAATAAATAAGAATATTAATATTAATAATAAATAATAGTAATAATAATATAATTAATAATAATAATAATAATAATAATAATAATAATAATAATAATAATAATAATAATAATAAAAAATTCTTCATTAACATGCATACACACATTAAGAAAGATGTAGCAACTTTAGCATCATAACACTAAGTAGTAAACACAGTTGTCATGGAGTTGTTTAACTGAATTAGTTCACAATTGTCAGAATTCTGAAATTAGAAACCAGTTTTATCTGTACAAGTCTATTGTGTAATTTCTCTCTGCCTTGTCTTTATTTTCATCTTTTCAATTTAAAATATCAATATAGAATGAAAAGCGTCAGTTTTTCCGACTTATGGGACTCATCTGGAATGGATAGTTTTGATTCCAATGTTAAAAAGTCTTCTTCGATTAAGCAATTGACCCATTACACCAGCTCTGAGGATATTTTACGCAGATTTTCGTCAAAGGCAACGGACAAATGTTTGGCGAAGGAATCCGCATACGTTAACGAATCGAAGACTGAAAGTGTACCATTTACGGTAAGTCTTGGAAATATTTGAAGCTGATTAATAATTTTGGTTTTTATTTTTAATTATATTGCTTGTTTTCAAATCACAATAATAATAATAATAATAATAATAATAATAATAATAATAATAATAATAATAATAATAATAATAATAATAA
>JBBMKC010217311.1:0-12502 GCA_037834085.1 Bipalium vagum
ATCAATAAAATATTATTAAAATAATAATCAAATAATAATAAATAAATAAATAATAATATGATATTAAAATTAAATATCATAATTTAATTGATTATTATCCTTATATTACTATAATATTATGCGATTAATATAATATTATTATTTTAAATTAATTATGACATTATTAGATATGACATCAAAATATTAAATTTATTTTATTTTATTCTTTAGTATTATCATATTTACCATATTATAAAATTTTTTTAAAAATAAAAATTAGTAAAATAACTTTAAAAAATTGATTATGATCAATCTTTCATTTTTCAAATTCTAAAGAGAAAGGTTTCAATCATGAAAATCACTTGGAGATAAAATGAGAATTGAGCATCAGAAGTTACTTGGTCAAACATTATGTAGTCGGTTATACCGGAAATCCGAACAAAATGTGGGTCATTTTTGATGGCAGATCATATTTTAGCAATATCCGGGAAAATAACATTATTCACAATGAATTTAATTTATAACGATTTATTAATTTTATCACATTAGAACTCATAAAAGTAGGTTTTCTTCGTTTTCATTGGTTTCTGATATTCTCAACTATGTTTGCTTTTTTCTGTTTCTGTTTTTGATTTTGTAATTTTTCTTTTTTTATTCATCGGGTCCAGGCTAACATGGGGATAACTTCAGCGAGACAACAGATTATCTGCATCTCAACTGGAATTCAACCCACTTTCCTGGTCAAACCTCGGGTGCTCTAGGCTAGCATGAAGATACCAACAGACTTGTCTATTAGCCACTGTTCCTGATTAGTTTTCAATCACATGAAATCTTTTCTGGTGGTTAAAAGACCGCTTTAGAATTGGACTCAGATCCCTGGTCAGAAGGCATTGATTCACGATTATTCCGTATCTACAACCCAGCCCATAGTCCAGCATTCTTTCTCAAATTCCCAACTCCTTTTTTGAGGCCTAATTAAAGAAGGGGCGAATATCCCTCACCTCCATTCTCTGGTAAATATGAGAATCACGGATAGGAAGTTCACAAACCATCCTTCACCTTCCAACTGCAAAATTTTCCTTACTTCAACTTACTTGACTTATCATTTTTGTTATTCATCTGCAACTTCTGTTAATGATAATTACAACCCAGTTGCAAATATGAATCAAAAGTGCTGGTCATTATGTGGCTTTCCAATAATGGTTTTTCTAAGCAGTTGTTCATAAGGAGTGATTTTATCATAATCAGTTTATCAAGGAAGAAAATCATCCCTTTTATTAGAGAATATCATTCTGAAGGCCAATAACCCTTACCTTCGTTTTTTGACACAAAAGAACTGTGACAAAAAGAGCTATGGCAGCCACATGGCGACAAGTATTGTCAGGCACGAGATGTTGATGCTTAACTCTTTTAATATCTGGGATCTACAAAACATTCAGCACAAGAAGATTGGTTAAGCTCTAAAACTTAAAAGCAGCAATGAGAATAGAAATTGCTGGCAGCAACTTTAAGAGACGCAGGAACAATAAATATGTTTATTCTCAAGGGTTCTTTAAATAAAAAGAAAGTATATTTTATATTTTGTGCGTTTTTATTCAGTTTGGACCTTTATGTTGGTTGTGGTTTTTGAGTTGAAATGGTGCATGAATGATTGTCGATGCGTCTCCATATATTCACCTCTGATGAAGATTGTGCAGATATTGTTCACCCTTTATGTGGTGAATAGAATTTGCTTCAATTATACGTTAAAGTGTCTTTTAAGAATCTTCTAAATGATAAAGGTCATTAATTATCTTTCCAATTACTACTGTTACTTGATATGATTCTTACTACAACTGGTTTACAATGTGCTCTTATGGTCATACGTATTTAATATGGTGATTTAAACTCATCTCTTTAATAAATAAAGATTTTTACAGTGGGTCTAATGTACTTGTAGAGCAAAATATGACATAAACACCCAAACCTCTCAATATCAATTAGAGAGAAAAAGATACTTTTTGGAAAATGTTTCGGGAAATTGGCATGAGAAGAAGTTCTTGATCAAAACCTTTACTATAATTGTTGTGATTGTTAAAGGAAAACTGTTGGTTAATTCAATTTGATACAGATATTTACTTTTCACAAATATCTGCAATAATAATAATAATCAATAATAATAATAATAATCAATAATAATAGTAATATTAATAATCAATAAGTAATAATAATTAATAATAATAATCAATAATAATAATCAATAATCAATAATCAATAATAATTAATGATCACATTAAATTCTTCAGCATACATTTTTAAATTATCTTTACGAATAATCCTCTTTTTAATGTCTGAAAAATATAAATATTATAACAGGTAATGGAATTAATTCCCATTGGTTTTTGTAAAAATAAAGTTGTTTATTTAAAAGTAACAAAAAATTTATTTCAATCAAAATATTTTCCGTTGGCAGTTACAACATTTAATCACCTTTCGGACAAAGAATGGATTCCGCAGTAAACGAAATCTTGATTCCATCTTTTTACTGTCGATATTGATGGTTCTCCGGGCATTGCCAATAATTTTCTGCGCTTGGGATTCTTATGCCACAACCATTTTTCATCACCAGCTATAAATTGATGTAAAAATAGGTGCCTTGTAAGTAACATTTTGCAAATAGTTTTGCGAATTTCTTGCTCTATTTCGGTCAAATCATATGGTATCCATTTTCCATAATTTTGAATCATTTCCAATGCGTGCATTCGTTTACTAGCAGTTGACCTGTCAACATTCAATATCTGTGTTATTTCGTCATGCGATTGGTATGGGTTTTCTTTGATAATTCCTCGTAAATCATCATATTCGAACTTCTTTGGCTGTCCTGAACGTTCTTTGTCTTTGAAGCTAAATTCACTTGTCTTAAATCGTCGATACCGTTATCGGTGTGTTGGTTCGGACGGGGTATATTCAGCGTAAGGTTTTTTCATTAATCTATAAGCTTCAGTTGCATATTTCTTTAAATTCTTGGTCTATGATTTTGCATTTTCGCTAAAATAAATAAAAAATTTAGTCAGTTAAAACAAATACTAACTATTGATATTTTATAGATTTATTACAATATTACTTTTCAGTTTTATTTTCAATGAAAAATACAAGATTAATCTATAACAAAACGATGGGAACTAATTCCCATACTTAACACTAATTTTGCGTATTAAAAGTTATTACGGTTTACAAGAGAAAAACATGACAGTTTTTTATTAAAATTAAAATTAAGATTTTAATAAAATGAACGATATTACAAACGAATTATGAATTCAGAAAACCCCAACAGACCAGATACAAAATCTTTATTCTGATCTTTGTGACGGAATACGACTTCTGGAGATAATGGAAATTTTAACGAAAAAGAAGCTGGTATGATTTTATTCCTGTTTATTAAAACAAATTAATACTATATTCTATTTTTGAAGAAAATATAACAAAATAATTAAGGTTTTTTATATGTGATCTCTAAAAGAAACCATTCTTAAGAATTATCAACATTTAATTTTGTCAGTCCTAAAAATTGTTATAAAGGGGTTAATTAAGTTAGTGTCCGTCGATATTTGATCTTTTTTTGAAGGATATTTGTGTTTTAAATTCTAATTATGTTTTTTTTACGGAATACGGGGTAAGGCTAAACAGTACTTTGACTCTACCAGAAATATTGCAGGTAATTAAATAAAATTTTCCACGTAACGTAGTAATCATAAATAAGTATGAATGATGCGATTTGTTTAAATATTTTCATTTTTGTTTGCACTAAATTAGATTAGATCAAAGAAATGTTCGAATATGTGGAATTTCGCAGCATGATCAGCTTTAATAGGTATATTGTGAAGAAGCCCCATCTTAGATGACTATTTTAACTGCATCTGAGAATTCGCATTTGATCGACAAGTGTTTACAAAATTGAAAGATACTGTGACAAATGGATAAAAATTACTCAAATGCGGTTATCTGACGTCTGATTGTTTGAAAAAAGCCACCCAGCTGCTTCTGGAACAAATTGAAACCCGAAAATTTCGAAAATCAAACAAAAATTCTTAATTTGTTTCAAGGGTTGTCTTAGTAAAAGAGTTGACATTTATTATATAACATCACCTTGGTTGCCAAAAAATATTCATTATAAAATATATTTATAAATATTAATCATTTATCACTTTATTTTAAAAATAAATAAGAGGTTCTTCTTTTAGACCATCGAAAGGCAGAAGCATATGAATCGTGTTCACTGTTTGACAAATGTCTCCTCTCTGATAGGATTTTTGACATTTCAATTTCATGTAAAGCTTTATTATCCCTGAAAAACCCCTTTAAGATTACTTTTCAATTCAGCTGAAACTGATAAACATTAACGCAACAGACATCGTGGACGGAAAGCCAAATATCATCCTGGGACTTCTTTGGCAAATAATACTTAATTTTCAGGTAAAAATATGCATATCTCTCTCTCTTCCTTTCTAGCTGATACCAGACTAAAGGAAAATAATTTTTTTCTGTCAACATTTTTTTAAGATAAAAGATGAAACAATTTTCAAAATCCTTTCTGAACAAGATAATAATCCGATAAGACGACAGAGTCTGGTCAACGGTACTCCCGTGGAAGCACTGTTAGCATGGTCTGATAAAGTAATAAGCGAGTAAGATGAATAATGAGAAAGAAAATTTCTTTTAATATTCCTTCAGAAAGTATGGCATTTCCATCCAAGATTTCCATAACAGTTGGAGAGATGGCCAAGCATTCAGTGCAATGATCCATAATATTGATCCCAATCTCGTGGACTTGAATGTCATAAAAAGAAGAAATTCTAAAGAAAATTTAGAATGTGCTTTCCAAATAGCGGAAGAGTATCTCAACATCCCGAAACTTTTGGAACCAGAAGGTGAATATACCATAATTACATATGAACTAATTTCTATATTGACATTGGGTTGACAAGAAGGTAATTATCGATTCCACGCGAAGACATTTAACTTACTTTAATTGTATTTTAAATATAAAAATCATTGTTTAAATAATACTAAAAGATTGTCGGTGGACTGAAATTTCAACCTATACGTTACTTTCATAGTTTGATTTGTTTTGATTTGCCTGCTTTACTATGGACGATCGGAACACACATTTGAGGTATATTTTACTTTTCTATTATGGGAAAGGAAAAATTCATCACAAACTTGCAAAATGTATGTGAAGTGTATGGACGATGATACATTAAAAAAAACCATAATGTCGAAATTGATTTGAGAAATTCCGAATGGGTTATAGACTTAAACAATGAGGATCGTCACAAAACAATGCTTGACTTTCAAGAGAATCTAACTTCAAAGCCATATGAAGCATATGGGCTACGTGAAAAAACTCGATTTATAGGTTCCATACCAACTTAGGGAAAGTTACATTAGATAAGGCTTTGATATCTGTCATTTGTCTATCAAACCCAACAAAGCAGCTAATATAGTTTTTGAAGGAATTAGTAACGTGGGATGAAAAATTGATTTAAAAAATCATTGTTCAATTCAGAAGAAACAGTGTACACATTGCCCAGGGCTGATAATCATCAAAATGAGTTAAACTGCATTTGGTGGGATTATCAAAGAATTATATATTCGTACTTCAAAGTTTTGTCAAACAGGCAAAGCTTTGAAGTAATCTAATTAATTAATTCAGATATCTAAATTGATCAATTTACAAAATTTACCACAAATAATTTACCCAAGAAAAATACCCAAAATTGGAAAACGATAAAGGCATTGTTTGTCATCATGACAATGCAAAATCACACTTCCTTGGCTACTCTGAAGATTATATATTGAACGTTGGTTGGGAGGTATAGCAAAATCTATCATATAGCCCAAATCTTGTCATTTATGATCGTTCTTAAATGATTGATTATTGATGATGACATCAAATCCAATTTTATTGTTGTTTTGTAGGTAAACCCAAGAGATTTAATGAATATGCAAGTTTTTATGTTTCCTGGTCGTAATAAAAGAAGACCTTGATAGCAGACGACAATTCACAATTTAATAAAAATATATTTTTTATATAGTTTCATGAGTTTTGTTTCTTCAAAGAAATCGGCACTTATTTTCTTGCCAACCAAATATTTGTCCTGAATTGAGGATGTTTAGTTGCTTATTCTTGTTTTCAAGCTTATTATATCTCATCAGATATCACAAAAGCAGGATTACTGATCATTACATATTCACAACGTCCGATGTATGCCTTAACATTACTTAGTACTATTGATACATTGGATGTAATACAATGAGCTGCTTAAAAGTCACACGAAAGTTGTTATATTTATTTTTGATCTAAAAAATTTCGATTGATCCAAATGTTTAACTAATGTCACTTTCATGAACTGAATTGAAGATAATTTTAAATAATAAACCTACCAATCTTCCAGTTGATATTCTATGAAAATTGAAAAGAAACGCCTGCAATATTGCAAGCTAATATTATCTACCAATTTAAATGTCATGGGTGTAAAAGCCTATACATAGGAGAGACACAACATCACGTCAGAACACGTATCAGCAAAAATTGGCAATTAAGAAGAACAAGTAAAATTTTAGGCCACTAAAGAACTGCGTTGGGTGAAAAGGGAAAGTTAGTGCAGATGAATTTAAAGTATTATGAGCAAATAATGATGAGGAATTTCGATTATAACGATGAACGGAACATATGTGAATCATTATTAATAAAAGAACAGCAACCAGATAAAAATATTCAAATAATGAAAAATAAAAACTAATCGATTTTCAGTCTGCTTTATGTTAATTAAAAATAATAATTTTAACCAACCAGAATTTGACAAAAAATCTTAATTAGTACTATCATTTAATGAATTAAAAGTTTTAATATTAATGACTGACGAAGAATTGAAAAAAAGTTCGAAACATGTTTCATAATAATTTCTTAAAAAAATTTGTTTTAAATTGTTAAAAAGCATTTTTTGAAAAATAAATTGATTATGTTCGCAAGATTAGAATTTTCTATTATTATTATATACAGTCTAACCTGTTGTTAACGAACAGTTGTGGCAATGTTTTTTCCTTTATGAACATGACAATTTGTTTTTATCTAATAAAGAAATCACTTATTGATTAGTTGTTTCTGTTTTCTTATTTTTTTAATTTTGTCACGCAATCATAAAACCTGGTAATAGTGCCATTTTCCTTCTCCAGCACCTATAATTCAAACTAACAAACAACAAGAATTTTACCGTATGCTTCACTCAGTAAAGTGCACTTTTTGGTGGTAGTTTCAAAAGGCTCAAAGAAGGAATATTGATATCCCGTCCAAATCAATCATAGATTTCTTTCTGTATTCGTTGATTTAATGTCTTTTTGAATGGAAAGGAGATAGAATCCGAATATTTCTTTTAGGTAGATTGTAACATGTTTTTGAAAAAAAAGGTTTGACTTTCACATTTTTTAATTATAAATTATTTAAATTGGACCAATAAAAATTGTTTCATAAAACAAAGGTTTATTACATAATTTATAATTAATTAATTATATTATATGTTAAGATGTAGACGTTGACGATCCTGATGAAAAGTGTATAATGACATATTTATCCCAGTTTCTGCACAATTATCCCTGTCCAAATTCTAATCAAGTGAGTGAAAGATGAACCTTGGTGCTTATAATCGCTTATAATTGCCACTTTGCTGCCAGATATCTTGTCTTCAAGATCTATCCTCTAATTTAAGTATAAAAAATTATATATGGCCCACTAAATCTGACAGTATTCTCCAAAGTGTTATTAAACATGACTGTGAGGAGGAAGATGAAAACGAATATTTGGAAATTAAAGATCCTCCAAGGTCTATGGTATTTGAAAGGAAGGCAATTTTAGAGAGAGAGTCAAATCAAAAGATGGATAAAAATAATTTTTTGACAACATTTAAAAATGTAAAGAAGAAAAAGGTAAGGCTTTTGCACTCACGCTATTAACGACGTCTTCGGCCTGTATTAATTTTTAAACTTAATTAATATCTTCGTGGCATATAGGCTGAAAGCAATGACGACGTCAGAGAACAATGTGAACAATGTCGTGGTCGAATAAAGGTCCTTCTCACAGACATCGATTCTAGTTTACTCCAGTTTAATACCTTTTCGACATTACCAATTGAAGAAGAAATGAGTGTAATTTTTTATTGTTAATCTAACCAATTAATTAATGAATAATTAATAATATTAATTAAAATAATAACTAATAAATATTATTAAATAAATATTAAATAAAAAAATATTTTTGACAAATATTATTTAAAATATCTTTTTATTGGATAAATTTTATTAAATATTATTAATAAAATTTCTTTAATATTTTATTGGTTGAAAAACATATAATAATCAATTATTTTGGAAAATATTCCAAATTACAAGGACATTACAAATCGTCATTTCAACCAACAACGAGAACTTTAAAAGTTAGGTACAGCGTTGAAGAACTAAAGAAATTTCTGGGTAAAAAGAATTTTTGGTAGAAAGTCTTTCAAAAAGAATCTTTCAAAAATTGATCAAATTATTACTGAGTGTGCGTGAAACCTCTCTCGTGTGCAGAGTCAGGTTAACGTCTGGCCAATGAGTGACCAGTAATTGGATGATTTGTCAGCAGGACCTGAGCTTAAGTCGACAGATACCGAGGGTATCTTTCATAGGTACGAGAGGATCAATTTATGGGGTTTTCATTTTTTGAATTTAATTTTTCTCTGCTTTTCGTTATTGGATTGATTAGTATTGATCTTCGCGACTGAACCGGATTTTATTAGCCTTATTGTAATATTGCATTGTACGAGTCTTGTCATTTTTTAAAAGAATTGGTTGGGGGTAAGTAGAAACCAGAAATTTATTAGTTAGTAATCTAAGGGAAAATTATCTAAACTTTTCCAAGAACCAGATCACTGAGTATAAATAGGTAAATAATGATTTAGCACATAATTTTGAGGTTAAGAAGAGTGAGATATGTCCTCTTTGGCTTATGTTTTAAGAGTTTCCATCTTGAAAAAAATATATCCAGAAGTATGTTCCTTGTAAGATTACTTATGTATATGTTAGATGTTAGTTGGCCTTGTTTGCGATAAAACCTTTCCTCAAATAATCTTCATCCGAATAAGATTAGATATTCTTTCAAAATCGTTGCCTTTATGTCATATAATTTGAGAAAGACTCATTTAGATGTTCCTGCCTTTCATTGACAAAATGAATGAAATCAGCAGATTACAGAAAACTATTAAAAGTCTTCAGAATGATCATAATACAGCTGGGAATTTAAAAGAACAGAGCACAATACTTGATAAAGATTGTCAACAACAATTTAATATCCTCTCTCAGCAACAGTGGAGAATGGAGCAGAAAATAACGGGAAGTGATGAACTCTCAAATTTTCTCCAAAACCTTCAAAGCTTAGAAAAAGGTTTCATCTTCCTAACGGAGCTGTCTGTGGAAGCCATTACAAATTGTAACAAGTCTTTTATCCAGAATATCAAGGTACCCGAACATTTAAATCTTATTTTTGATGATTTACTCTTCCTTTTTAACAACATCTTAAGTATTTATTATTTATTATTTATATATTAATTATAATTTATATTATTATTTTATTTCACTACTTATTAAAATTATAATTATCAGGTGTACAAATATTGATAAATTATTGTTATTTTTAACACTAACAATTTGTGATGCTTGATTTTAGAAATAAATATATTACCCGTTACAGTTTTTATAGAAGATTTTAATTGTTTCAAAAGTTTATTTAAAAACATTTAGTCAAAATATTTTCCATTGACAGCAAAGACCTTCACCAATCTTTGAGGTGACGAACAGATGCAGCGAAAGTAAATCTATTGTTTTTACCGTTACTGAACCGATGGAATAAGTGTATGTCTGAAACAGCGATATCTGGGCCAATATGACAGAAGATATAAGACTTCCCAAATTGAATCTTTCAAGTGATTCTGAGCAACAGAATCAATATGCGGTCTAGTGTTACCATGTTGCTATATTGTCCTTTCATTTCTGCCAACCTATTCTCATCTTTTTACAGTCAAAGTTCACTTTAAACTGATTAATTGGCATCGATATTTTTCTTGTACATTTTCAAGAGTTGCGCCAGAGTTAAGGCTATAATTAATGCTTACGGAGGCTTTATTGCGAAAATATAATGTATTAAAGTATATGTTTCCGCTTAGTTATCAATAAAATTTGACTTAAATAAATTAATTTGAAATATTCATTATAGAAATTTTTAAAATTTACCTTTCATTTATTTAATTAATTGATTATTTAAAACAAATATTATATCATTAAAAATCATTTAGTCGCTTCAGTGCTAAAGACTTTTCATCTTTACTAATACATTTGTGCTTTTTCTGTCATGATACGACGCAACAGGTAAATTGAGATATTTCTTTTTTTGAGTATCCAAGGGAATTGGTTTACTCTTAAAACATATATTTTTGAATGCTGTTTAAAAAGACCTAACCCTTGGTTGTTCGTTAGTTTATTTATAAAATCTAATACTTTATTACTAGAGAATTAAACAGTTTAAATGTCTCATATTACAATTCATTACTGTTTATAAAGGGTCATCAAACAATGACGCCTGCATGTTTCTTCGGAGTAAAACAGAAATTTGCTTTAATTTTTAAAAGTTATATTATTTTATAAGAAATAGGAACAAATAAAATTATTATGAAACAAAATATCATCAAAATGTCTACCACGCCTTTGTCTGCAGACATCAACTCAAGAATCAATATTTTAGATTACATTTCGATATGTCTCTGGAGTTATTTCATGAACTGCATTGTCCTTTAGCTCATTTAACGTTTCTGAGCTGTCTGTGTAAACCTTATTTTTCTGGAAACCCAATAAAAAGAAGATCTCTCCGACCCATTGGTGTCTGCAATCCGGGAAATTACACGATCACAGAATTTTGATTTTAAAAGTTTAATGTTCTCTCGAATTGTTTATATAAAAATCTGAATCTCTAACAATTTTCAAATGTCATAGGGAAAAGTTTTCACGAGAGGTCAAAATGCAAAGGAAATAAGAATATTGTTAAGGGACAAGAGAAAAGGGTAGGTGCACATTGAGAGAGCCGTGATTTGAACCTGATCATTTCTTCTCTTTTAAATGAATGAGCTTAGAAGTATTAAAACGATAAAAGAGGTTTTTGTTACAAAGTGATAATTTGATGGATAAAAGTCTTCAAGATCACTTTTCCTTATTAAAATGAACTATTTTTGAAGATCAAACTATCGTATAAAGATGTAATAATTTTTTTATAAAAAAGTATCAATATGTCTCAATTTAGAAGGCCCACAGCGAATTCCCCATTGATCGTCCCCGTATCTTTAAAATGGCAGAAGGAAAGATTCCAGAATTCTATCTTGATAATATAGAGGATCGTTCAAATTTAATGAAAGAGGAACGACCAAGAATAATGGCTTATTTTGATTTTATTGATTTATTTCAAAATTTATCTTGTGAAAATAAAGATTTACAATGTCAGATCAAGAGCTGGAAAACCAATTTCTCAAGCTTTCAATCAGCAATGAGCAAATATGAAGAATTAAAGGTAAAGTATCTCTCCAGTGTTATCTATATATAATCTAATTCTTTCAAATGACTTTCGTCAACAAAAAAAACACTATTATTTTCTTGAACAATATTATTATTTGTGAATATGTTCATTCTTAATTATTAAACAAATGAAAATCTATTGATCAAGTAAAACTTTTTAATTTGATTTGTCAATTAAATCTTGAATTATTGATTTTTTTACCAATAAGAATTAGTTTAACGTAGTCAAATTTTGATTGGATTCCAATTATATCCATCGGATTACCATCGGTTCCTTTCAATGCTAAGTTTTTGACATAAATATTTCTAAATCCTTTGAAGTCATTTAAAATTGAATATATTTCATTAGGTCAAAGATCATTGGTAACTAAATAAATTGTTAAATATTTAATGTTCTTACATTTGTCTTTTTCTTTATTAAATGTTAATTTACACAAATAATAATTAGAAATATATTTACACACCCAATATAGTTCTTAATGTATAATGGTTCTTAGATACAAGAATAATCTTTCTAATTACTTAAGAATCAATCTTTTTATAGGATTATATTCAGTCAGAGAGACTCAAGAACATGAAGAGTCAATTAACTAAGCTCTCGAACTCTATTTCACATTTATCGAACAATTTTCTTAATGAAACAATCACTCATCAGATGGTGGTCAATCAATGCTACAAGAAACTCAGTGATAGCATAACGGTATCCGTGAAGGACATTGAAGATATCTTATCCTATCACAAATCCCTTATTGAAAGCTGGAAAAGTCTTAATGAAGTAAAATCAATCATAAATTATCGATAGAAATTTATTATTATTATTATTATTATTATTATTATTATTAATATTATTATTATTATTAATATTATTATTATTATTATTATTATTATTATTATT